>CAJINU010000040.1:916479-1017244 GCA_905178165.1 Amoebophrya sp. A25
GACGAGAGGGGCCCACGAGGATCCGCACGCGAAGGCCTCACGCCGAGGGACTCAGCCCACGACGCCGCCCGCGCCGGCGCCGTCGACTAAAGGAAGCCAAGGACCCACCGCGGCCGTGGCTGTAAGGCACAAGGATCGCCGTAGCAGTAGCACAGGGATCGCTAATTTTGAATAATAGCCCGCGCCCATTCTCTGTGTGAGGGGTGGGACAGGTCAGCCCACAGGGATGAGAGTGGCGCCATTCGTCGCGCTGCCTCTGAGACTTTGCCAGAAGCGTGAGGCCTGTGCATGCGACTGGACACCAAGCACATGCGACAACGGAAAAACGCGAGGCGTCAGACTGCACGTCGCCAATAAGTAGAATAATAAGAGGCGTCATATGATGTGAGTGAGAAACTAAGTGGAGCCGGCTGGTCGGCCCTCCTTCGTGATGTTGGTTCATTTCTGGACTTCCTGGGTCGCGCTTCTTGCTTTTGACCATCACAGTGAGACCAGTAGGACAAGCTTGCGCCTTCTCTCTCTCGTCTGTGTTAAGGTGTAGCCGAGTACATGCAAAGGGCCTGTCCACTGCATCTAAACACAAACACAAGACCAACCAAATGAGGCCAACAAGCTCTAGATAGGCACCAAGATGCGTTAAGCTAGTGGCGTGTAGCTGTAGCACATGCAGAGCGTGACTGCACTCCCATGCTAAGGCGATGGCGATACTCTTCAGGCGACTGCTGTAGTACATCGAAACACAAGACACCCAAGAATCAGGCAAGTCTGAAATACCCACCACCAGCCATGAACATTCTCCACCAGTTGTAGGCAAATACTCGCGACAACGTTGATTGCGAGCCAATACATCGCCCACCTTCCTCCATCCACAGACAAAGAAAAAGCAAACACGTGACCGCATCCACTTGGTGGCACTGTGAGCACCTACCTAGCGCAAAGGGATCGCACGCCCATCCTATGTATTCCCGCAACATTGACGCGATCGCATTGGAATTTTTTACGGCTCGCGCTTCCATCCTATTCCAGCAAGAACGTACATTATCACGTTGGAACTTTTTACGGATCGCACACGCATCCCATTCCAGCACTGACCTAGCGCAAAGGGATACGGCTCGAGCTTCCATCCTATTCCAGCAAGAACGGACATTATCACACTGAAACTTTTACGGATCGCACATAGAAACTCTCACGGATTTGCGGATCGCACTGACATGATCCCACTCCAGCACTGACAGGCTCCCACTCTCACGCTGAATTTTTTTACCATTCCAGCACTAACAGACTTCCATTCTCACGCTGAAACTACCTCACCAGTCCAGCACTGACAGACTTCCACTCTCACGCTGAATTTCTCTCCCGTCACCTTTGAACATTGGGCGCCATCTATCAGCACCACACCGCCAGAACTTAGCACAAGGCCCAGTAGCTTCATACTTCCAAGGCTTGCAACACTTCACAAACACAAGCAGCGGCTGAAGGCCGATAGACTTTGACTGACACGACCGAAAGGGCATAGGTATAATCTCAGACCGAGCACGCCCGTGCGTTGGGATTCATTTTTATGCACGTGGGGGCTTGCATTCGCACGAATATGGTCCGGCGGTTTCTATTCCCATGAGATGAAGATAAGCAAACAGCTCGCACGCAAATGAAGAACGTGCGGCCCCATACCAAGCCGGTGGGTCGCCTTCTGGGCGCAAGAACCGCAACACAAAGGCGGGGAAAGACACACACAAAGCGAAGCCCCGCGTTTGACGGGGACACCGCCACCAGTGTCAACCCTGACCCCGCCGGGGCGCCCGGGCGTGTTTATCAAGCGCCGCACGCCAAAGCCCCGAAATGTCTGCCCCATGATGAATCTTGGCACGACCCGCAGCGCACGCGGATACCTTCAAAGCGATGCCCAGCGGTGGATACCAGTGCCAGCCCTGGCTCCACCGCTGGGGTGCCCGGGCGTGTTCGTCAAGCGCTGCATCTCCCAAACCCCAGCCGCCTCCTTTATCAAACCAGACCCGTCAGCCAGGCACCCGCCCCGAGTTTGCTGGGCTTTGGAATCCAAAAGAGGCGACGCGACCGGTCTGACAACTCTGGCCAAGCAGATCCCACGGGCAAGCGCTCCAAGTTTGTCGACGCGGTCCGACGAGTCTGATCAGTGGGACAGACCCCGCAGCCAAGCGCCCCAAATAGGTACAACCGCCCGGGGGTCGTCCCTTGGCCAAGGGTTCCAGGTTTTTTGAGCTTCCAGGTTCCTTGGTCGAGTTTTCAAGCTCCTCCAATTTTGCTAAATTGTGGCCAATTTTTGTCAAAGTTTGGCAAAGTGATGCCAAAGCCTCATCTGAGTTTTGTCAAAATTTGCCAAAATTATGTCAAAACTTGTCAAAATTTGTCAAAATTATGACAAAAGTTGCCAGGAAGTTTTTGGCGCTCTCTCAAAATTTGCCAAAATTATGACAACCCTGGCCAAGAAATTTTTTGCGCTTTGTCAAAATTTGCCAAAATTTGTCAAAATTATGACAACCCTGGCCAAAAAATTTTTTGCGCTTTGTCAAAATATCCCAAAATTTGTCAAAATTTGTCAAAATTTGGAAAAAATGTTTCTAACTCGACAGCAAAAAGGTCCCGGGGTTTACTTTCGTAAGACGTGAATATCTTTAGTGATGCAGGCTTCGCCAACTGCGTAAAGACTATGAGAAGCACAAGGGGATCGGTCATGTATTTCAAAGGCGTTCCAATCGCTTGGAGAAGTAACCGACAAACTGCCCGCGCCTATTCTACGGCTGAAAGTGAATATATTGCAGCTTCTGACACTATCGCGCTTAGTGAACTGCATGACTTTACAGACTTCTACAGGCCTCTGCCAACTCAGTTGGTACACACACAGAACGGCTTGCCTCCCTCTTTAGACAATGCTGCGCTCTGGATCGGCAACCAATCCGCGACCACAACAGCCAAAGCAACTGACACACGCCCGAAGAGTCGCCATTATGCACTTCGCTACTTGCGTGTGCGTGATGCGGCCAGTAAGATAGTTTTCTGTCCAACTAACTTAATGAAGGCTGACGGCTTAACTAGGCTAGAACGTAGCTCGTCTCAACGTAGACTACTGCTTCACCATATAGATAATCCGATAAATAAAGTTGAGTATGATGATTGTGACTCCTCAGACGATGACACGGATGGGGATGATTTAGCTTCCTATAGCGTAGTATATTCGGTTTATTTTGGTTTCTAGCCGAGTATACCGTAGCCATAAAAGAGTAGTTAGGAGATGTGATTTCCGTAGTAGTCCAGAAGCCTAGGGACTTCGACTTCGACACGCAACGACTGAGGAGGGGCGTTGGTCAGTTCATAATCCTAGAAGAATCACAAAGATCACAAGGATGAAGATCAACGAAATGACCAAGATCGCCAGGCAAAAGGTTACCGGAGCACCATCCAAACGCCCGACGGGTTTACCGTCGCGCGGGTGTCTCTGGCTTCTCCTCTCTCTCTCGTTTGTGGCTCAAGCCTCTCAATACAGTCAAGGACAAAACAGCACCGGAATGATCTCAAAGAGTGAGAACCTACAGACCTAAATGCATATGGTTCCAAAATCAACGATCATCAGGCAAAGGGCCCTCAACGTATTCAGATAGCGGACATGATGAATGTTTCATAGCTGTAGCCAGGTCCATAACGTCTTGTCAAGTTCTGACCAATGATGAGGATCAACGTAGGAAGGTCGTCGGAGTCAATGATGATAGCATACGCGTTTCCAATCCATATGAAGCATATGAAAGCTTCCCCATGCGACACGATATCCCGATGAAGCTGAGGCCTCCTCCTTGCAACCCCAATGAACATCCACAGGGATCAAAGCAGCCAGAGATCATTAGTCTCAGGCTGTGAGTGCAAACTGTGCAAGCTATAGTATATCACTCCCAAGTGTTTCTCACCGAGAAACTGGACGCGACTTAGCAGTCTGTGTTCGAATGGTCCAACAGGAGTACATATCTTGATACTTCTTTTCGCGGACAACAATAGTGCCAGTAGGTACTGGTAGTACAACTACAGCGAAGAAGCGTCATAAAATATGAATCTAATTCAAAGCTCTTCAAGAAGGGAGCTGCAAAGGGCTTCGTGACTTGCATTCTATGCCACTTGCATAATTCTATACAAATGCAATCCGGCACAAAGGTGCAAGCCTTACAGAGTAGGGGCGCCTTACTACTTGGGAAAAAATTGGAGTAATTATCTTCTTCTAGTTCCACTACTGCTGCTGATTTTCATTTCATGAAATGGGGAGTGCTTCATCTGTTCCCGAAAAAATTTGATACTTCTGTGCCAGTGTGGGAGGCCTTCTCGTGCTGTTCTTGCGTAGCACAAGTAGGCCCGTTCCATTTTTGATCATCAAAAATTATCCTCGATAACTGTTGCGTTAAGCTAGCGGCGATATGCTAGCTTTTCACTTAATTTCATGACAAAGACAAAAGTAAGAAATTCTAATGACGATTTTTTTTTCCCATTTTCTGTCCTTGCCGATCACTGCCTTACTTCGTACTCTAAAAAGTTGCACTAGCTTCCTCGCCTGCATACAGACTGCGGCTCTCAACCTATCGAAGCTAACTACGCCCGGCAGGACGACTCAGCCCAAGAAGTGGCTACGATTTATCTGAGCCTTTCCAGGCTTTTTTTTGTTGTAACCCCTTGCAAGCGCGTTCGCCTTTCAACTGCCGGAAAAAAAGAGATCGAAGGCCGCAAGTTTACAAGCCTGCACTCTAGTAGAGACAGCGCACTTACTTCACAGCTAGTCACAATTTTTTCGCAGGCATATGAAGCGAGTACGCCCTTAGATGGTAGGCGGCGTGTAGCTGTCCAAGCTCCTCGAGAACCTGGCAGGTTTTGCTTCTCTACATTGCAACTATGCCCAGCGCTGTGGCATTTGCTTTGTCGTCATAAGTCGCCTACACGCCTACCCATGATTCGGCGACTATGCAAACGACACAGCCCCGCTATGTGAAGAGTCAGCGCATACTTCCTCAAGAATCAAAGAAACGAGCGCTGAGTGGTTTCCTTCGTAGTACTTACCTTGTGCGTTTTTGTTAGTGGATTCTTGCAACTAAATAGCGAATGCGCCGCAACCAGAGAGCAAGCAGACGCTGAGGCTGGATGTAGTTTGCGGGGTCATTGCGTGCTAGTCATTTCTTCATCTTTGGCACCTGCAATTCGATACAGCCACAATCTGAACTACGGGCACGATCTTGCTCGTGATAAATCTTAATGATGATGTTGTCGCTCCTGTCAGTTGTATAATATATGCTGAAATGTTGATGCTCGAAACGAAATTCATTAGTTGCTCCAGAGTTTCCCAATGTCTTGTAGCTCATCGTGATCAAAGTATAAAAAAACCCTCCCAATTTTGCGCATGTTATTGATTCCCAAAAACGGAAAATTTATTCAAAACTGTATAAGTTGGATAATTACTATTCAGCCCTTTATTGGATAGTCATTGGTTCTCCTGTTCATCAAGCTTTTCAGGTCTGTACCCTGTGCGCCTCCGTTTTCAGCAAGTCTGTCTACGCAACATCAAAATTGACCTTGGAGATTCTTAGACTTCGACACTGTACAACTTAGACGCAACTGTACACTTTTAATACTAAGAAAACTTCTGCACATGAAGATCATCACTTTGACTTGCTATGGCGCCTCTTGGAACACCATACAAATTTCCAACATGATCTGTTTTACTCTTCTATTACATTTATCTTCATCATAGTCGAAATGGTAATAGACAATAAGTCTAAATTTGAAATCATGCAAGACGTATGAAGAGCGCAGTTCTACATCTCCTGGAACTTCTTGAGTAGACTAACAATGAATTTGAAAAAATGCACATAGATACGATTCGAAATACTTCCTAGCCAGTTTCCGTCTAGTTTCTTGGTATCATGCTGGAAGAGAAAAACGAGACACATCCCCCTCGCGTCTCTTCCTCTCCAAACCGAGCAAGGCTCTTGTATCCTCCCCGCCCATGACAGCGCGCAATGCTCTTGTATCCTCCCTGCCCACGACAACATAGAATAAGGTCGCTGCTCCCTCCGCCCCGCCCACGACAACATATTTATAATAGAAATAGGGCTCTTGCTCCACACTAACTGCCCACGACATAGACTAAGGCTCTTGCCCCCTCCCTGCCCAAGGCATAGAATATACCCTACCCGCCAACGACATAGAATACTGCTCTTCTTCCCTCCCCGCCCACAACATAGAATAAGGCTCTTGCTCCTCCCTCCCTGCCCACATAGAAATAATTGCACACATAGGATAAGGATCACCCAAACTGCCCAAAAAGTTAAGGATCATAGTAAGCACTTAGGAACCATAGTAAGACTGATTGCTTGATAAGATGAAGATGGATGCCGATCGTCCGCTTCGGTATTCATTCACTCACTAACTCACTCACTCACTCAGGGGGCCTCCGCGAGGATTGAGCGGTGACCGGGCTCGCGACTGCAGTGACTGCGCCACCACGTCCTGAGACGAATAGATACTAGAAGACGCCACATTTGGACGACAACTATCACCCAAGGAAACAAGACATCAAATAACTTTAAAGCCAAAGAGTGTAAGGCATTGATTTAACGATAATGTCCCGGTTAGCGTGCCACCCACTTTCCCCTCATTTTGCCCAACAGATGCCGCACTGACTGCTCTAGCCTTTACCCATGCACCCTCCCATAACCCACTTATACCCTTCCCGATACCCTCCCCCCCTTCTTCTAATTCTTACCCTACCATTTCCATATACACTACCCCGCCACTAGACCCTCCCAAGACCTACTGATACCCTCGCCTTCCAGCCTCCTACTGACCTTCCCAAGCCCTCCTTTTATACATCCTCCTGAGCCCTGCTAGTACTTACCCTCCGGAGACCTACTTCTATACGCCCTCCCGAACCTCTAGGACTTACCCTTCCAAGGCCTACTAATACTCCCACACCCACCATTCTGCTTACCCTCCACCCAAGACCTACTTCTACACACCCTCCCGCGCCCTTCCAGTACTTACCCTTCCAAGCCCTAATTCTATACATCCTCGCGGGCCCTTGTAGTACTCACCCTCCCAAGACCTACTCCTGTCCCCTCGCTTCTGCTTACCCTCCCAATCCGCAACACCATCCAAAGCCCTTTTGCCCTCTCAGGCCCGTCTAGGTCTAGCAACTACCCTACAATATTGAACAATATGTATACGAGGCCCGCCCTCATCTTCCCATTGTTCCTAATAACTTGCAACCACAAACTACAACTATTTTCCCAAAGAACCAAAATCCATTCCCAATGTCGACTCCCTGCTTCCCCAAACAACTAAAGTAGAACTCGTATTAGGAACCGATCTATTGACCTTGATCTAAGTCTTAGTCCCTCTCCGTATACAAAACACATACAAGAAGCCTCCCCTTTTTTTTCAATCACCACCCGCCCCGCCTCAATGCTATTAATTCCCAACAGCCCGCACTTCTAGTTTTACAGCCCGAAACCTTCCAAGAAAAAAAAACTCCAGAAAAAAAGCTCATGCAGCAAAAACAAACAACAAGACAAAACCCCATCCCGATGCCATTGCTTCGCCCCATCCTTCCACGACCTACACATACTTTTACATCTATAAATCTAACTGCCCCTCAAACTAGAAACCATAGGCACGGCCGCATCTCCTTTTTTACAAGAAGAAGCGACCGCACTCTCTCTAGTCTACATCCACGGCAGTCCCCCTGGAGATAGTTTTTGCTTCCTTTGCAGTAGCAAATCTCCAGGCAAAGTGAGAGGCGCCTTTCCCGGGCTCCTGTGACCGCCAAAGAAGTATATACCACGCATCTGACGACACTTCAAAGTCAAAGCGCGCAGCTCCTTTTGGTGCAGCCGCCACAACTTCCGGCCCGGGGCCCAAACTGATATGACAAAACTTGAAAACAAGCTTTTCGGCGTTGCTTGTGCTAGTATTTTGATCGTCCTTTTGAGGCGTGAAGACTAGGAGATCTTCCTGCATGTTTCGACTTTTAGTCGCACCGGCAACGCTTTGGTAACTACCTATCACACGATATTCGGCGCCGCTAATGATTAGCCCCCCTCCCCCTCTATTATTGTTATAGCGAAGAACGTAGCTCTTCAAAGCCTCCATCTTTTTCTTCGTGCTTTCCTCCATGTGTAAAGGCACGCCAGCCCAAGACGCCCCTGCTTCACCCTCCTCCCTCGCGTCGCCGCCTGCACTAGGCTTAGACGCAAACACAAGGCGCACAGCCTTTGTAGCCCTATCCATATCCTCTTTCCGCTGCATTTCGAGGGCCGCGCCAATACTAGTACCCCCCCAAGTGCTAACCTGAGCCTTTTGCTTACCTGGATTTACGACTGATCCCTGCCCTTGTTTGGCCAGGCCTTGCAGGGCCTCCGCCTCAGAATCTGTGGCAAAACGGAGCCACAGAAACTCAAAGTCAGCGTCACGGCACAGGCCTAGATCGCGCTTACCTCTTCGAGGCGGCTTGGTCAAAAAATATAGCAGAAAAGCGCCACGCCCCAATTTAGATCGAAAAGCCTGAGATCTATCACCGAGTGCAAAAGCCATGTTGGCACCGTCATAAGCATTTACGGATATGTCGACATCAATGCCACGCAGCTGAAACACAAGATAGGAGACTTCTCCAAAACGGGCGGCATCCTGAGTGCCCCTGTCCCCCATGAAAGGCATAACGGGAAAACTGACGCCCCCTATATAGTCAAACCGAAGCCGCGAAACCCCCAAGCAACCTCGCCGACTGCCCTTGGCACTGCTTCGCTTTGTCAAAGGAGCAGTCACTGTACCCGGGGCGGAAAGAAGCGGGGCAAGGCGTCCACGCAAGCCTCGGACCGTCCGCTGTCCAGCTGGAGCCGCTCGACCTCCATGCCCAGAAGCCGGCGGACCCCCTGCCGGGTCGATTGGCTGGACGGGCGCTTCCGGGTGTCCCGATTGAAATGGACGGCTTCCGGATGTTATGGGCGGCAGCTTCCACTGCCCATTTTCGGGCCTGCTACTCTTGGGCGCTGGTGCTAGTCCTGCGTCTATTTTCGACGTGCCTTCCTCTTGTAGTAAAAAGGAAGACGGACCACCGAAACTCTCACCTGCATCAAAACTCTCTATAGCACTCTCACCTGCGTCAAAACTCTCTATAGCCTTGAGAAGCGATTGTAGTTTCTTGACGGAATTCCCATCCATGAGGAGACGGGCGTTGAAGCCAATCTTCCGCAGTAGACGAGAAGACTTGGAGTTGGCCGTGAGCGAACCCGGTTTAAGTACGCCTGCACTTGTTAAGGCCTTCGACTCCAAGTCTAGAATTCCTTTCAGGTCGGTCTCATAATCAAAGACGAGCGTCTCAGTGATAACAAGTGGACTAGGGGCCCACCTTTCTGCATTAGGTAAAAGGGCACTAATCCCCTCAGGGTCGGTGTTAAGCGCTCCCCTGAGGCCGCACCAAAGGTTCTCATATGTCAAACCCTTGGCAATTTTTTCTGCCTGAGTCGCGCTAGGCAATGAGAGCGTGCACCTTCTCTCTACTGTCGCTGACCTGTCATCGCACGCCCCCTGAGCATTAGCGAGGACGTACATCTTGTCTGACGAAAGCTCAAACCGTGGCGCCCCTGGCTCTTCCCTGTAAACTAGGGAGTAGTTGTCATTTAAATCTAAGGGCTTTAAGTCCATCCTGATGCGATGCAGCTGGTACACTGAAAGGGATAAGGCATGACTTTGACCTGTATTCGCTATCCCTTGAAACACCCCCGCACTTCCCTCACCCAAACTACCCACCAAGCGAAACTCGAAGCCACTCATCTCTGTCACCCTGTCTTTTCGCTCAGGCCGAACAAGCCATCCGCTGAGGCTCCATTGGCTCCACGTGGTGTCGCCTGCTTCTTGCTTTACACTATTATATGCACGCAGCGCACCCTTGTAGCTTTCAGACGTTGCCGCCTCTTGATTGAGAAGAGGCTTCCTGACAACCGCGGACGAGACACGCGTGGTTAAAAACACTTGCGCAGCAGCTTCCTCTCCATTAGGAGAGGAAGGCCCGAACGCGAGTGTCACTACTGAGGCGTCTTCCCCGGCTTCGATCATGGGGGCAATAACCTCGTCTGCTCCTTGTCTCTCATAATTGGGGGACCCTTTCCTTGATGGACTGACGGCACGAATGCGACCCCACTCCAGCTGGGTGGGAAAACGGGCCTGATTACTCTTACCACTACAGAGACCCACAGAAGGGCGGAGGAGAAATGTCTCAACATCTGAAATCTGAATACGGCTTTTGCTTGCTTGACTCTCATCGCCCCTCCCAGGAGGATAATCAACAAAATTGAGATTGCTCGAAGAGGGATCCATTTGAGCAATGTCTAGATGAGCGCGATGAAGTCGGAAAATGTCATAGAAGGGGACAGCATTTTGCATTTGCTCATCTTGACTTGGTAATCCGGTACTAGGAAGGCCCGCTTTCACCCCCTTAGCCGATACCACACGACCTACGAAGTCAAACTCTAGGCCTGAAATTGTCTTCTTTAGGTCAGCAGCGGGGCTCCTGGCCTCCATCTGCCTGAACGAGATATAACTATGGTAGTCGGCTATTTTATCCGAATATCGTGACAACACCTCGCTGCTATGACCATCCGAAACCAAATCAAAACCAAGAGGCTTCACAGATGGGTTACTACCGCCCACGAAACTAAACACCAGTGGAGGATGCCTTTGCTCCGTGTTTGAGTCCCACTTCGTACGCCACATCCACCATTTTTTATTCCGGCTTAGAAGGCGTAGAGCTAGAGGAAAATCAATAAACAATGACTCAAGGTCCCGCACATGGCCCATACTGAAGCCTATCTCTTTACTTACAGTGCACCACACGGTCAGCACGTGCTCGCGAAAAGAGTCACCAAACACCTGAACCACGTTGGCATATGTGAACGGGGTGGACGTGTCATGAGTCGCTTTCGCTATATCCGCTAACCCCTCTATTTGTAGAACATCTTTCCTTCCGCGAAATGCGAGAAATTCGTGCTCTAGATGCTGCGGTAAAAAATTCGCACGACACGAAAAACTAGAAAGTGCTACTTTCTTATCCTGAGCAGCCCCATTAGATGCAGACACAGCTGACGCCGCAGTCGGCTCATGCCCATCATACACTTCGCACATCTCCCAGAAATACATGTAAGTATATTCACTTTTTGCCTCACCGTTAGCAAGAGTTATCGTTTTTTGATTCTCACCTTGGGCTATGAAATCAACGCCAACCAGCACTTGGCGTCCGTGTTCTTTCGTAGGCGAATCAAAATGCGACTTAGCTGCCATGTGGAGGAACTCCTCTAAAATCGCAATGGAGGCCTCATCCATGGAGCCCAAATTTGACTTCGTTACAGCCTGCCACTGAGACTTTTCATCTGGTCTTTCTGATCTTGAATTCCCTGCCAAGAGGAGCTCAAAACCGTGATGGACGATCTCAACCTCATCATTTTCAAGTTCAACCTCATACATCCCCTCTATGATAAAGTTACAGGAGTCTTTACAGCATCTATTACGATCCCTTACGAACTCCCCTAACGGCTCAGAAGTGGGAGCGCTGCGAGTAGGGGAGCACACGTCTACTTTGTACTTTAAATGCATCACACTCATCTCCCCCCTGCTCCCTAACCTAGGTTTTTCCTGATACCCCACATCCAGAAAAGCGGCCCCATCAACAACATCTCCAACACTAGTAGTCGCGTTTACTCCAACAGCACTAGGCGCGTCTGCACCAGCTGCGTGAGAGTTGTCATCCATGTATGATGTGTCCTCGTCGTTCAAAAGGTTGAAGGCGTTTGCATTATCTTCAACGCTGTGGTCCAAAAAATCTGCATTGTGGACGCTGCCAGAATCCAATCTGTAATCCAAAAAATCCGCGCTGCGAACGTTGTTCGAGTAAACCGCTCGATCGGATAGCGTTTCCAGGAAGTAGCGAGGGTTAGAAACAAGGCATTGCGAATATGATGGAAAGAAAATGTTTGAAGTGAGGCCTTCACCTAGCTACTTCCAATGGTCTGAAAAATGACAGAAGCTGCTGCTGAAAGCTTTCTAATTCTAAAAGTCTAAGACAGTGTAAGGCTGAGCTTAAATCTAACAACATACTTCCTTCGCTTTGTTGAGCCTTAGTGTTGCTATCCTCATAGATGGTCGGCGTCTTGTTGCCAGTCTTGAATAAGGGACGAGAGAAAGGCGAAGCAGGGTCGTCCACAGTATCCGTCTCTGCGCCAATGTTAGAACTTCTTTTAAGAAAAAACCGGACAGCACTAGAGGCACAGATCTCAAGTGAATAGCTGTAGTTGTAAGTAGTTCTAGAAGCTGTTTGCCGCGATATAAACAAGATAGACGAGCCAACTCACCCCGAAGTCCTCTCTGCTGTTTCTCACGATGAAGAGTTGAAGTTTTTATAGTTACTTTTCCCACAAAGTTAACTACAGCTTATCTAGCTTCGCAGAAGTATTTCTAAAGTGATTTCTAGGTAATGAAACATGGTCCATCTTCCTGCCAATATATTTATTATCCTCGGAGTAAAGTCCTGAAATAGTTTACTTCACGTTCCTCACGTAGATAGGTGCAAGTTAGTGGAATAAGTAAGAAAAGGGCCCTTACCTCCGGCTCTTCTAGTTCTAGGATAGGGTAGGATAAGATGAGGCGGGGATGCCTTTGCTTCGTTCTAGCTTGTTCTGCTAGAAACAATAATAAAAAGACATGAGTGCATCTATGTTCGCCTAAAAAAGACGCTGCTCTTACTTGCTGCACTTGCATCTCACACGAAAATTTGCCATAACACCAGAACCAGAAACGAAAGCGTGGAAGCAAAAACACAGCACTGACACAACTGCGGCAGTCATGCAGGTTATTTGTAACCCCTTCGCCGCAGCAACGCGTTTCCGCTTGCTGATATAAAAATTCCGATTGCGGTGCATTCTTATTTTTGCACAAGAAATTCGGCAAGAGCTTCTTTTTAGTACTAAGCTTTTCTCCCCGCTCGGACAAGTGTTAGCGTAGTTTTCTACCTGGTTTGCTGTGCAAGGTTGAAATACGTATGAATTTGAATCGAAAAAAGAGCCCAAGGCGTCAATGGTTGGATGGAAGAGCAACAATGCTTCGCCATCTGATGGAGGAGACGAGAGCTAAGTGATTCTCAGTGCCTTATCTATTCTAGTGGGGTCGGCTCTCTTCGTGGCAGCACTGTCTAGTATTCCGATCCACTTGGTTCTATTTTCGTGCCTCTCATTTCCGCACCTCGATACAAAATGTAAATTTTCCGAGAATCTCGCCCGCAAAATGAGATCCAGAGCTTTCCCTTTCTTTGTCTACCTGCTGTTGGCAAGAAAATGAGAAGACTAGAACACCAAGAAAACTTCTCGCTGATGTCTACGGAGGAGGATAACAGCTGTCAGACCAGTGCAAAAAAAGCATGACAGGCTATATGAGTACCTTCACATCACCAGTCATCAAAAGTAGCATGACATTGTTAACGTAGTTCGTGGCTATCTCAACAGGATTTCATTACCTCACGCCCAGTATTCACAACTCTGGTTGGGAAAAAGACTCTCACTGCTCAGGCGGTGTCGGTTCTTGAAAATGCTCGCGCCAGTGCACGTATGAGTACTCCTGTCACAGCCCTTCGCGCTCCTCGAAGCTCAGCACTTACCTGCTGAACAAGTAGGACAGCGCATTGACTTGTTCAATCCAGGAGAAGACACAAGAAGAAGACCGGGGAAGACATACCAACGTGGAACTAACGTGGAAAGGGTGTCTCTATGCGTGACCACACTTTACATACTCAAGACGCTATGCTTAACATGCTTTACATACTCGAAGCAATATGCTTAAACGATTAAGTATCTGAGACAAACCTGCGATCAATCTTCAAGTCCAATACAAAATAGACTTGCACCGCTCTTGAGTATCTCGCAACGACGAGTCAGTTCTTCTCCTGGGTTCCTCTTCACCAATGAAAAAGGACTTGCCGAAGCCGAAAAAAATCGCGTCTCACCTACCCGACTGCAGTAGCGCTTGACCGTAGGGATAGGGTATAGTATCCAAAAAACCACTGCGCGAATTGCCTGCGGGTGTCGGTGGATTGGAAGTGTTTGTAGTCGGAGAGTAGTTGTATTTCTGACGTTACTTCCTTTTTTTGGCGACGATCATAACGAAGATGTTCAACGTGGTGGCGATCACGGGTCATGCTCATGAAGCCTTCCCCAGAAGTGCGTCTAGTAAATGTGTCCCCAGAAAAGAATGTAGCCCAGTAATACCTTCAAAAGTAGACCAGCTCTCCACCTTGTTTCTGCGATGATAGGAGTAGCTGATGATCGAAAAGCCCACTACTCGAATTGCCTGAAGCAGTTGGCGCATGAATTTCCAGTATCTTTTGATGGACGAAAGTAGTTCTTGTTCTCATGGGTGGCCATGGTCGTGGCGATCATGAAAGCTTACACAGAAGAGAGTCTAACTCTAGTTTCTAGACTTATCGCCAAAAAAATACTACAATGAATCTAGCTCCCAAATGTATATTCAAGTGTAGTTTACCACTAGAATAATAATAAATACCTTCAAAAGCAGACCAGCTCTCAGCCTTGTTTCTGCGACTGGGCTTGCTTCCTCTACCTCTACCTTCTTCAAAAATCGCTCCTCCTCTGTGCAATACTAACTTGACTTCATACGCTGTTGCTCGTATAATTCTCCGCAATCGACAAATCTATTACTCTGCGTCTCTTTGCGCATGTTTCCTCAAGACCTGTGTGAATGTAACGCGTTGGAAGAGGAAGGAAACTGTTGACATTCATGTATCAGCTACATAGAAAGCCTCGTCTTTCACACACCATAAGATTAGATATTGCACCATTGCATTCTTCAGATCAACCCTGCGCCTTTTCCCACTGGAAAACGAGCCATGGATGGTACTGAAGCATGCATTGTCTGTGGTAAACCTTAATAAGAAGATCTAGATCAGAGAGTAGATGAAACCAATATTTTTACAACTTCTAGAGACAACGAAGTACTACCTACTTCGCCTCTTCTTCTAAGTTTTTTGCGAAGTGGTCTACTGGTGAATAGTCCGCGCGAGCTCTGCGCAGTCTCCCTCTTCCTTTTGAACCTACTCCCCCTGCTGAAGCAGTTCTTGCATATTACTACCTAATGTTCGTTGGTGACGATGATAAAGAGACGACGAAACTCAAAGTGTTGGCCATGGTAGACTGATAAGAGGAGATCAGACCGATCACTGATTATTCTCTTTCTTCATACTCAATATTGTGTATATCTACTTAATTCGCGTTCATCAATCTAAAAGTAGAGTAGTACCAAGCTAAGCTTTATGCTTCTTCTGCGTTCCAGCTTTGATAAGATAGGACCGGTAGAATAGGACTGGATGCCTCGACTTCGCCGCCACACGAGGATGGCCGCTAGGCTTTGGCAGAGCGCCCCAAGGACGTTTAATTAGACTCAGCTTGAGGCCGTCTCGGCCCCGCCATCTCGACCCCCTTCAACTTGTATTTCATGGTAATACAAGGCAAAAGGGGAGCAAGATGCCAAGAAAATAGGACAAAAGCTGGTCATAATTTAAGGGGTCGTCGTGGTTGTCGTCCGCCTAGGTGGACGCCCCAAACGCTGAGCTTGGGTGCCTAAAAGTTTTCACAGGCTTTGCTCGCTTCCTCGTTGTTGTCTGGTTGCCTGGAACGGCATGAGTTTTTCAGGTTTTTTCAGGTTGTAGAGTGTCGCTTTCTCAGGTTGTAGACATCAAGCTTCAGCATTGATATCACCTCAGAATCTTACTCGGAGCTGATAGATATCCTTGATTTGGATTTGGAAGAAGGTTAGGTTAGGTGGAACAGAGACAAACAAACGTGAACAATACAGCAAAAAACTAGCAACAAGAACCAACAAGATCATGATAGAATCACTCAAACCAAATGCAAAAAATGGGTACCAATGTACTAAAAAATGGATATGTCAGAGAATCAAATCAAAACAGGGGTATATGGGTTACAACCTCCAAAAAAAGTCTTTCCCAAAAAAGAAAAAGAAAGTCAGTATGAACTAGAGGCAGTCATATGAGCTGGAGTCTTATCAACGTACTACATTCCCATGAGACATCTATCCAACTTGAACAATATCATCACAGTGAGCAATTAAGTGCACGGCGCACGCGTCGCGTTCTCCGTATTTGAATACTTATCTTTAGCTTAAAAAGCAACAAATGGATCACGAGAAAGACCACATTCGAACGAAAATGACGATCATGCTTCATCAATCATCTGCAGCCTCAAGCCCCTCTTCTGTCTCTCAGTTCTCTCTGCTATGACCTTTCTGCGCTATGACCTTTCTCTGCTACAACGACCTCGAGGATGGTGTAGGTGAGACATTCAGGGACACAGGATACATCTAGTTGTAATCCTCCTAGAACTTGAAGTATACTGCTAGTCCTTCTAGAACTATAATGATACTTCTTGTGATGTTTGAGCCTCTGTTGTAGTTCAATATGTTAACTTCTTGTAAGATCCATCAACATATTAACTCCTTTAAATTCCATTATAGTGTCTCTCAACAGAACTCTCAGGCGCCGCTCGGCAACTTCCTTCGAGTGCTTGTGGACACGTCGTTCGTCTTCTTGCAAGGTCTACGAATGCTTGAACGATAGAAAGATGGGGAACACGCCTTCACCATGCTCGCCCGTTCTTCTCCTGATCAAGGATCTTCTAGCACTTCCTGCTTCTACGCAGCCTCTTCTATTTATTTTCCTCTTTTATCTTTTAACCAGGTATAAGAACCAACGAAAAGTGCTCCATTGGGTATGATATAAGTTGTTCCAAAAAATGAGGATGGCAAAGGCTACTTCTTTCTTGGCCGACGATCAATGTGAAGGGTACAAACTGTTTTTGTATATCACAAGGAGTACAAGTAGTACTTATATATATGTGTCACACACTCCTTAGCAGAAGGTGTGTCATGTATCTACTATGCGTTGAACATTCCCGATACCGCAGGAACTATTACTGAGAGTGACCACGACAACTGGCACAAGAACGAACAATACACCTGATAGATTACGCAACTCGAACTGCGTACTCTTACAATTAACTACTTGGTAGACATAGAATCAAATGGGTAAATGTGCGCACGACTGCTCATATTTAGTACGATAAGAAGGTCCTCTGACGTCAACACAAAGTTAATATAAAGCTGCAAGTCATTCTGTCTACTACAACTACGAGCTAGTCCAGCAACATGCCTTTCAAGGAATAAAAGTCATCGTTTAGAAATACTTCTCTTCACTAGTACTCTTCGTGTTCTTGTCTAGCTTCCGCCTCTGCCTTCTATGAGTGTCACCCTTACGCCATCAGGTGCTGTAACCCGGTGTTGAAATTAAAGTAGCGAAGGTTGTAGGACCTCCGAGTACGTCCAAGTATCCTGTTCATTCAACATCCTTGATTTCATTCCTATCTAATAGTAATCTACCCAGTCGTGCATACCTAAGTAGTGTACCCAGTCATTGTTATGGTACGCACATAAGTAGGAGGGAAAGCATCTATCATAATGCAGACTGCTGGTGCTTTCTTGTTATCCTTTAACGGCTTCTCCCTGGAGGCCGGTTTCTCCCTGAAGGACGGTGGTCGATCGCTTGAGTTCTCGCTCTCTTGTCCTCCCTCAGATTCTGCGAAATTGATTTTCGTGCCGCTTTTTATCTTAGACGTTGTACAGTCCTTGTGAGAGGCACAGGACTGAATAGAGCAACAGTACATCGAAGTAAAGTCTTCGGAGGCACAGTCCTGAGACTGTACTTAATGTAATGCCTTGGAAGTTAATTCAGATTCGCATGATGCGATGACTTACACCAGCACTGCTACTCTTCCTTGATATATTCGAACTTGCATACACCAGCCTTAACGGAGTCGGCAGCGTCATCACAAAAAGACGTCACAGTGGAGGACAAAGATGTGACTGTCGAGGACTTTTCACTTGCCGGAAAAGCGACTGTTGAGATGGAATTTTTGAAGAGTTTTTTTCAAGAGCAGCGCCAGCAACATCAAGTAGTACTAACACCGTCCGTCGTATATTGAAAATTGATCCTTTTCATGTTCTGCAAGTAGCAGATAATGCGACTAACGAATAGGAAGTACAACAAGAAAAACCAATGTTGAATAATTATACTGAGCACTATCATATTTCTTAGCACCCTTTTTGGCCCAATCACACAGGATTTTCGTTGGAGCCCAATTGCCCTCAATAGCATCCGACCAAAATTCCCAGAGTGGTTTGTGAATATGCTTTACGGAAGCCCAAGGCAGCTCGTCATCTCCCACGCTATGCTTTCTCATCTTCGAGGAAATTTCTAATCATAGATTGCATAGAAGGCTGTAGAGTAACTTAGTTATAATTTCATCTCGTTTTTATTATGCTTTCTCGTGTTTTTTTAGAAACGGGCTCTTTTTTAAGAACAAATGATATGGGCTTCCTTAGTCACAGAAAGAATAGGCCCAGGCCATGCAAAACCATAACAGTCGCACGAATGAATAAGCTCTCTTTTCCTGCTTCAGGAACATTTGCAATCTCAAATCTTCCGCCCAGCGCAGTTCCGGCATCCTCTGTGCAGTAGTTTTATGTGAGACTGTCACGTAGTTGCGCATATCGTATACTTGAGGATGGGAGAGAACAAGAACTTTTGCGTGTTCATTCTACTTCAACGAAGTAGAGAATAGTAGGTAGCGCAAGGAGAGAAATGCGGCAGTCTGCCTTGTCAACAACGCAGTGTTTCTGATTAAATAATAGTACTTAGTCAACATGCTGAAACAGCATTCAAGTAATATCGTCATAAACTATCAGCAGTAGAGCAGAGTAGATCTACAATTCCTATTTCAGATCAAAGATTTGCGTTTAATCGATGCCGTCCGCTTTCTTTTTTACGCTACTACTTTATGAAGCTTCATTAGAAGTTACCAATACCATCCTCGTTCTTGACGCTGCGTTCCACTATCTTGAGTACGGTTCCCACATTGAAATGATTCAAAGTACCACCAACCATGTTGCACAACCATTCTACAGGAACAAAACCGCTCTCATCGTAGTAGTTAAGATTAGACTCTATATTGGTCATTCTAGAAGTATGTCATGCGTATGCCCCTGATAGTGCCTTTCCTAGCACCCTAGTAGTATCATTCTATATATAAGGATCATTGATCGGTCATTAAATGTGTTGTAACAAAGTTGTCCGTCGAGGTCCCTGATCATTAAAGATAAGATAAAGACACTGCCCTACTTACTTGCTCTTACTCTCATAGTTAGAGGTAGTTAAGAACTCTTTCTTCCTTCTTAGACTCGACAAAAAACTTTTTGTCGAATGAATTGCAAAAAAAAGTTTCGACGTCCTCGTCAGTTGTAGCTAGACAGATTAATCTATCATAGACTTCAGTAATCGACACATTAAATCCTAACTGGTTCTCGATACGGCGCACGTTTGTAAGCGTCGTAGATCCCATGTCGGAGAAGGATCGCGAGTACCTTCGATACTGTGTTTTCCTCGTCCGAAAGTCCGTCGTTCTGAGTTGCCTCCCTTGCTAGACCAGGAGAAGACCTAGGATGCTGGTGTCGGAATTTAGATCTTCGGGGTTCAGCGTTCAAATTTCTAGGATGCTCATGCCGGATGGAATAGAGATCTTCGGGGCTATTTAGAAATTTCTTGAATAAGTATCTTGGGGGTTTATTATGATGTTAGCAAAACGAAGATATTCAACTTCCTGTGTGCTCTAGAGCTATGGAAGCAGCACTTGCGTTAGTTTAACATAGACTCTTTGTCAGTACTAGCTACTTGCAACTTACAATACAGTAGCTGCTTGGGTTAGCGTAGCTTGTACTTAGCTTACAACAATGTTGCATAGGTGATAATTTTGATTTCTATTCTTCTACAAGTATAATGTCTCACTCTGACAACCTAAACCCAGCATAATTGGCGTTCGTTCTCTGCCACCTCTCGTGTTTCTGAAGTGCTCCCGTCGGTTTGCCAAGTTCACGCTCTTCATGGCATCACGCTGCGCGCGTCGCTCCTTGTAAGACGCCATTGCTGCGGATTTGCGGACTCTTCTTGTTCTGTATTCCTATATTGATTCTGACTGTTCGGAGCAGTGGCACGCCCAGAATGCTTTGGAGTATAGTTTTGTTTTACAGATGACACAATTTTGATATAGTGCAGTTTTGTAGTAGATTTTTGACGTACTACTAGATATAAAGTTCTGTAGTAGAGTCTTGTAGTAGAAGGGTTCTTTTGGTGTATCTATTTAAGTATAAGTTCAGAGGAAAGGAATCATATCATTTTTATACTAGGAAAGGAGAAGAACTACGAAGCTGCTAGTCTGTCGTTGGTCTAGGACCATAATTTCAGGACTTCTACTAGATCTTGATCTAAATTTTCACAAAAAAAAGCACCAACAAAGCCTGAACCTGTTTCGTCTGAAGAAGGAAAATTCAAGAAAAAATCAACATCTTGTACAAATCGTAATTCAATCGTTCGTGGTATTGGGAAGTACCATTTGCTTTTTACGAAGACGGCGGAGTCTCATCAACTCCTTGCCGTCACGTTCATGAAAGTTGTGAGAGAGAGAGAGAGTAGCAGTATTAGCGTGGTAGATGTGCCCTTTTATGGGGTACTAGTACTACAGTACCAATTCATGGAATGGATGATTTATGAAGGAGGTTTTACCGAATTGCAGAGGTCAGCGTCCTTCACAAGTCTTCTAGCAAGAATCAATTGCTTGACCGTTTTCGCTGCAGCAGAGATTAGCTCGGATGTTTTTGAAATTTTCACACCAAAAACATAGAAGATTTATCATTGACGCTGTCGACATCAGAAACCATATCTTCGGAAAAGAATCAGAATCAGGGTTAGAAGCAGCACAAGTGCTCCCCAACTACAAGCAAACGAGAAGATGACAGATCCCAAACAGGAGACACAGCAAGGAGTTGAGGAAGTTCTCCGTTGTTGAATGAAACAGCCAAGTTCCAGGATGCTCAAGCGCTGCAACATAGAGTTTCAGTTGGTGATTTTTGACCAGGAGTACCGAAGAAAGGACCGACTTCAGAGGGAGAGAGCTTCTGGTACATCAACGTCCATTCTTTTAGCATCTGGATACAAAGGAGCGGCCACGACCTCGTGCACATCAAAGTGTGACCATCTTCCCCCAAGCCATCTCCAGCAGAGGCTTGTGTGACCATCCAGATGGCAAGTTGCAGACACCAATAGGAGTCAAAGTAGAGTTCAAGTTGGAGTTAGAGTTCAAGTCTTACGGGAGTTGCAGAGCAACATTAGAGACCAAGTAGGTGGTTTTATTCCGTCAACATTTGACTGCGTCAGGTTCTTCATGCCCAGCCAACAATCCTAGGACCAAGTCCCTTTTAAAGACTCTTCAGGCCCTTTTCTTTAGAGAACCTCGTCTCCCGCTCCACAGCCTCACTTGCGTTTTACAATAAAATCCTTCTTCTGCTTTTGCAGCAGCAACATCAACATGTCCTTTCCATTCCCGTGTGTCATTTACTCTAATGCTCCTGTTGTAAAGACCCACTCAAAGGAGTATTGGTCGTCCCATTCAAAGGAGTCTTGGTCCCTTCCCTGAAGGGACCCATGATTCGGAATCAACACATTGCTGCTATTAAGGAAACCCCAAGTCCTCATGCTCCTCCGCTGTTGAAGAGTCATTTATATCGATGCTGTCTCCTTGATGGCGATCTAGATCTCTCCCGTCCGCGCACAGGCAATTTCTTCATCATGCTGGCCAAAGTATTCGTCAGAATTAGAAAGAATCAGTCATATATGCGAAACAAACAAAAAAAGGATGTTGTTGCTCATCTACCTAGGATTAGGATTTTTAGGAGGGTGTCCGCCGTCCGCAGTTTTACCTACCTCCTACTTATTTCAAATTACACCAAGAAAATCTTCGTAAACTTGTCAGTGTATTCGACAACGACTGAGTGCTCTTCATTCTCCCGCCAGTCGTTGTTGTATTCGAGGAATGTTGAGTATTCATTCTCACTCCGAACGAGGAAGCGCTCGTCCCACCTATAGTTTTATTCCCTGCCTGTGGGTGTGCTGCCTCTTGTTCATCGTCGAATAATAGTCCCAACAAGTAGTCTGATTGAAACTTTCGCAATTTCTCACACAGATGTGCTTCCCGCTCTCGCTCCTCATATCTTCGCAGCTGCTCCTTGCTTGAATTAGATGAGGGAAAAGTTAGTATGAATATTCAGTATTCAAACCTTATGCAACAACTTCAACCTCAAACAAGCAGAACTTCTGAGTACGGCGTAGTGGTCTTTTAGAATGTAATATCTTTGTATTTTCAGCTCAAGAAGTCATCTCACTGTCACTCTTCTTTTCTCTTCCCTTAGCTTCTTGTTCAGGAAACTCCTGCACTAATTGGGCTCTTGCGCTGCTCAACTCCTTCTCCAATGTCCTGACTTTTTCTTTCAAAGCTGCTTTTCTAGAGTCTGCTGTTTTCCGCTTCTCCTGCAAAGCGAGCAGTTCCTGCTTTTCCTCTCTGTATCTTCGGTAAAGGCGTTCGATTTGCCTATCCTGTCCAGTCAAATCGTCATCACCTTCTAATGCTGCGCTTTGCATTAGACGGGATCATTCAGTATCTTCAGACTTCCAACTCAACACAATCAAAATCAGCAACAATAAACCGAGATCGAGGTTAAAGGAGCAAGCATTCATTATATAAAGCATTCACCAGTATAATTGGGTTATAATTCTACTCCATGCACTAACTATCATCATTTCTCCTTGTTCATGAAGGAACTTGAACTTGAACTACTGACAGAGACATAATGCTTGCGATGGCTGTCCTTGTGGTGGTGGCATGCTGCTGATCATGCTTTGCTGGCCGGCCATTGCCACTCCCTGATCTCCTGACGCTGACGTGAGATTTTGCTTCGATACGAAGCCAAGATGCCGATCGAGTGGCGCTGTAGCGACTGGATTGATCAGCGGACGACACTGCGGGATCATGCGTGTCGTGGTTGATCCGTACTGGGGAATCGAAGGGACACCTACTGGTGACGAGGCTACTGGTGGGTGAATTAGAAGATGAGGTGAACTCTTGAGGTTAGTGGGGGAGGGGTTGGAAGAGATAATTTGAACTAGAATTTAGTTCTTGGGGATGGATTAGGAGAGATTGAGATTTGAAACTATTGCCATTTTAGGGGAGTATTGTTATTAGCCAGGAAAACTGGTGGATAATAATTTTGCAGAGATAGAGGTGACTTAGTACTAAGACTTTAAGCTAGTGGTGATGAATAATGTGGCAGAGATAGAGGTTGCATTGCTGCTGGTGGATAGATTCGAAATAGGAATGCAAATGTCTAATGTTTCACAGGACGAAAGAATACATCATCTTAGTCTTGCCTGCCTTAAAGCTGTCTGTTGAAAAGCCGCTTGGTTGTAGATTGGTGGCGCAGGAGCTGGATTGAAAACCGGTGGAGGAACATTAGAGCAGTAGACCAGGGAAACTGATAGATACAATCTTCAGCCTAAAATACGTATCAGAGCAGTAGACCAGGGATACTGATACAATCTTCAGTCTAAGATGCATTGACTTCTTACGTATTGATAATACTGCATACTTATTTGTATAACAGAAAAATGGTCTTCAATCTATGTATATAATATTCTTTTTTTACAACGTGGTCTCCATACTTCTACCTACGAACCTACAACAAAACTTTTTTGAAAGATTTTTCGATAGTTCCTCGTAACAACCATTCCAGCTGGTTGCATTATTGGTGCCATCCCTACACCCTGTGGTTGCCCAGGACACCACTCCCCGAAAGTTCCATCCACACGCACACAGTTGCCTGCTTGAAGCTTGGACGCATCATTAGAAGAGGTGTTGTCGTACCAAGAACAAAAACTACTAGTATTCATCTACATTGAGCAATAGGACGTCTCTTCAGTCTAAGAACTAAAACTACTAGTATTCATCTAGATTGAGCAATAGGACGTCTCTCCAGTCTAAGAACAAAATCTTATTCCGTCTGTCAAAGGTGGGTTGACGTAGTATTGACCCTTTAGATCAGTTTATAGAACTACTTGGTATGAGTTATACGTAGTTGTCATAACGTCGGTAGGATGCCGATGCACCTCGAAGCGAACCTCTACGTCAGAACCAGCAAAATACCGCCGAAATAAATCATTGATATCGAGTCCCACGGCGACGCCGCCCTGATTCATCATTAGCGTCCGCTTTTATTCATCTTGCGTCGACCCTCAACATCTCGACCCCTTTACTTCTACCTTTGTTGTATCATTTCACAGGGATAATACAAGGAAAAATCTGACCAAGAAGATGCCGAGAAAGATGGATAAAGTCTGACCTTAACATCAAGCGCTGTTCTTCCTCTGCTCTTGCGATAGTTTGCGGTGATAGAGAGCAGACAGCAGCAAACAAATTGACTCCTTGGGCGAAGCTTTCTGAAGCGACAAAACCAAAGGGCCCTTTTCTGCCTTCCTTTACTGAATTCTTGATCCAGCCAAGCATTAGCGGGGTTTCAGACAGTACAAGGAGACTCAACAGTATTGTAGCTGATTAAAGCTGATAAGGAGGTGCTATATTGTTGTTGAGGCTTGCATAGTAGACAGACATTCTTCACTAGTAGCTATCGGATTTTCGTCGTCTTTGAAAACTATTGCTGTATAGTAAGTCGTTCATGTTAAATTACTCCTAGACCATGAAGAACAACCACTCAGATTCCTCAATGACAAGAAAGTGAAAGTCACTACATAATAAGAAGGGTGATGAATTATTTAGATTGTAGGTGCTTTCCTTAGTTAGTCATTAATTTATTTTTTGAGTTGAAGTCCAAGATTTCCTTTCTTTTCTCTCCTCCTAAGTACAATGGTGCCGTCTCTCCTTGTTGATACGCGTCTGCCCACTCGGGGATACCCTGAACGCCTGGTGGTGGAGCCGGCAGGAGCGAAGGATCCTCAGCTGCGATGAGGAGCTCACCTGTCATCATTCCTTGAGGTGCCACGCCTTGTGGAGGAGCGACTTGCTGCTGTTGTGGAGGGACAGGAAGAGCATTTCGAAACTTAGACATCAAGGACAACAAGACATTATGATATTACAAGACATTATGATATTACAAGATATTATGATATTACAAGACATCAGATGGAGAACATCAGATGGAGAACTTTAAAATCGAGCCGGCAGGAGCCGGCAGGAGCGAAGGATCCTCAGCTGTCATGAGGATCCGAAACTCCTGCTCACCTGTCATCATTCCTTGAAGAGTATTCCGAAACTTAGACATCAAGGCATTACAACCAGGAGGGACAGGAAGAGCATTCCGAAACTTAGACATCAAGGACTACAAGACATTATGATATTACAAGACATCAGATGGAGAACATCAGATGGAGAACTTTAAAATGTTCTTTCTCCTATAATTGAGTAAGTGGATATAGATCAGGAGTGACGTTGACATGATGGTCTTAACTAGCGGTGCCATCATCTGCTGTCCCGAAGGCATCTGGGCCATGTGACCTCCCATTTGCTGAGCTTGTTGAGGTTGGCCGCCTGGCTGCTGTGGTGGGGCGCCCGCTTGCTGCGGTTGGCCGCCTGGCTGCTGTGATCCTCGCTTTAGACGAGCTTATCACAATCATTTGTATAAAATGAGTCACGTGTTTCTGTTTGTTTCTTGTCATCTTCTCCACAATCTAACAGCATGAATCCCCTAGGAGGAAAAGCTACACCTAAGAGGATGGTCTTCGTAAGAGATCCAGTATACAGTAAACTCATTCATCATCAGATCAAAGATAGAACTACTACTACGACGCACTTACATCCGGCAAAAAAGTCTTAACTGTTGGTCATTCATCATCTTGCTCATCATTTGCTGCATCTGCATTAGCAAGTGCATCTGTTGCAATGCGGGTGGACCCCCAGGCGGACTCTGTCCAGGCGTGAGATTAGATGTGGCTAGAGTGGATAAATCCATTTATAAAAAAGCTTCTACAAAAATGACATGATCTACTTCTTCTACTGTACGTTCTTGTCCTTAACATTCATCTTCTGTTGCCCTTGTCCATTCATCTGATGTCCTCCCATACTGAGTAAAGCGTGGTCCTCATTAGGTTCGTCAAAATCGCCTAAATCCATCTCTGCGAAAGGGTTGCCGGAACTAATCTCCTCTCCTAGACAGGGGTTTGAACCAGACGGCTTCATATTTTTTGGAGGATAGGATAGGAGTTGGCTCACCTATGAGGGGGTGAGCGCTCGTGGTCCTGATAAACTACAAATAAGTGGTCTTACAATTTCAATGAAGTTACTGCAACTTAATACAGATTCAAGGGGAAGAAGATGAGTAGTTCGTTGATGGTGGTGCCACAACATTGATATTAGTCTGCTAGTAGATGCTTTTCATTTTCTCCAGGCAAGTACTAGTTTTGTTCAGACAAGTAGACTAGTAAATAAATTTTACTTGATGAACATGAAAGAAATGAGACATCATACTTACTAGACAACTAGTAACAAAGATAGAGCCTGTCGGGGAAAAAAATCAGAAAGAACTTGCACAAAATATGAAGATCGAGAGAGATCAGGAACACCATGTTACAACCGTATCAATCCTCTTTTTTTTTGGACCTGTCAGAAAGACACCGGCAACAGCGTCCAAGACTGCCACGACAAGAACACGAAGAAGACCTTTCGTTTAAACCTCCTCAACAACGTCTTTTCTGTTCTTTTTGTTACCTCCTTCTAGTCGCGCTGTAATTGCTCATCGTACAACAAGCACGGCAACCACGTCAATTTGATTTCACACGGTACTTTTCGTTCAGTGATAAATCGATCGTTTCGAGTCCTAGATAGCTTTGTTATTTCGCGAAAGTGCTGTAAGAGGACAAAGAACAAGGGAACACCAGATTTAACACAACCACTTCTTCCTCAATGCGATATCTTCGTTCGTCTACACTGTAACTACCATACGGTCGTGCTAGACCTTACTCTAGTCTAGAAGCAAATTTTCAACAACGACATCATTTACTATGGTCAACAAACAAGTCACAAGTATGCTGTTCTGTAGTGTAAGGGGAGCAGCTGGGTTTGGATTCACAAGGTAGTGTTTAACAATTGCTAAGTGTAGTGGTAAGGGGGGTCCTTCAAGACTACATCAGGAATTTTCACAGACATACAGAAGATCACACAACTTACAGATACACTTCGTTTTTAAGCTACATACTAACAGCTCAGCAGCTCCGATAGAAAGGCTCCTCTCTTCGACGTAGTCAACATGGAGTCTTCAGCTCAGCAGCTCCGATAGAAAGGCTCCTCTCTTCGACGTAGTCAACATGGAGTCCTCATCAAAGAAGTCTTAACCCGACTTGAAAAGCAGCACCGCAACCTTAGAAAACAGAAGAGACAGGGAAATTGAGTTTGATTGTGATCTTGAATTTTCTGCTCTGTTTATTGGTTCTTTACCAAGCTCAATTATTGAAAGACAAAGAATGAGAAGATACTCATTCATTGCATGCTCTTGCAAACAAAATAAAACAAATTGGTACCTGTCCCAGGTAGAAGTATATGAAGTGCTTGGTCTCGTGTGTGACATAGCTGCCGAAATTTCGCCCAACAACGCAGTGCCACGTCTGTTGAGGGAGAAGATGCAAGTTGTCAAATGATCAAGCTACAATCCTGAAGATACCTAATGGTGTAGTTCCTTCTCATCAGAATCTATTTATCAGAGTCCGAAAACAACCTAAGTGCATATACTAGGTATATTACCGGGTTGTACTTCTTGTCGAATTCCTTCTTAATGAAGGCTGCAATATCCTTCTCGATATTGTACTTTTCTAGTCCTTGCATCGCGCAATCAATGGCGTCCTGCTGCATGTCCTGTGAGTAGAGGAGTTGTGACAGCAGGTGGGATCCTTCAGTAGGAACGGAAGAGAAGTACGGTAAATATTAAAGTCGCACTACAGAGATATTGCGTGTAATGAGCAGAGTAGTAAGCGGATAGCATTAGGATGTTGGAAACGTCGTCGGGAAAAGATGCTATCATTCCGGAAGGAAAATCATCAAAAGTCGAAAATACCTCTGCCATGTCAGCATTTTTGATCACGGCTTTGCGATCGGACGACATCCTTTTTTTGTTTTTTCGTATAACAATCAAGATGTACAAGTAGTTAACACCCGCCAGAAAACCCCTCCTAGATAGAAGATGAAATGATAGAATCTTTAACAAATCCTTATCAGAATCCAAAGGGACGACCAAATCATATTACTAGAATCAATCATGTCTTTATTACAAGTACAACACAGACGATCTCAAGCTCCCTCTCTCTAACCGCATGACTCGGCCTATTAGTCTTTCTTCAGCGAAGGATCTCTTGCGCTCGTCTCTCCAGAATCATCGACATGGATCGACTTTCGAAGGAGACACCAGAAGACTCTTGTCTCCAAATTGTCTGTATTACTCCACTGTCTGCAGCATCTCATCTCAGCCTGTTGTTTCGATTACAACGAGCTAAGAAGCAGTTACAACAAGCAAGCTAAGATGTCTTTCTAAAATACACGAAGTTGGGCCGTGCATAGATACATTTCGTTCTCAATGATGCCTTTTATAATTCTTTGTGGCATAACTACGATAACAGCGAGTTCAGATTAATCGCAGAGAATTGGTATATTCCAGGTCATTTTTCAGGGACGCAGTTCTTAATCAGAAGCAGATTCGGAGTTTATTATCCTTTGACGTAGTGTTCAGGTTCATTAGGCAGCTCTATAACGATTTCAGGTAATCATTCTGTATCTGTGCGAAAGCAAACTACAGTAACTGTATTACTAAGTACTTTATTTCCAATTTAATTTCATACTGCTCATGGTATTTCATTTTCATGTCGGTTCCGATGAACTACTAGTGAAAACGTCCATTCTCTCAGTGCCACGGCACAGCTGGTCTGGTCATCTTCCTGGCCAAGTCGCGACGGTCGGGTGCGTTGGTTAGAAGAAGAGTGTGGGAAAAAAACCGAAAAAACCAAAACCAACGGACAGCACTAAATGTGTGACCAATATCAAATGTAAAAAATCGCATGAAGAGACCATAAAGTCTTTAGCCACTGATAGCTGAAGCATTTCGGGTTTGCATCGGATCCGATTCGCGCAGTTCTGTAGGGGTATTTCTCAACGATATACGCATGCCTCTTGTCCCGTTCTCGCTTCTCTTTTTCGGTTCGCTTGCGACCTGGATTCATTGATGTAATATGAATCAATTCATGATGCTTATCATAGAAAATGTTCGAAAAAGGAGATGAGCGAGAGACACAATATTGAAATCGGTCGAAGAAAAATCAAGGTGCTGAAAATGTTGTTTTTAGTTGCAGAAATAATACAGCTTTGGCAGTGGAACATGTACTCAAAAACGCATCGAACAGCGCAGCAAATAAAAACTCCTCACCTGGCGGTTCCGGTAACGGACTTGGTGGTCTCAATAGTGGATGAGCTAGAGCAGGTGTCGTATCCTCTAAAGTTTTCGCTGTCTCCGCAAGCGTCTCGTTCTGTAGTGTAAACGCTGGAAAGCGTTCGCGGTGGAAGTTAGAAGTCTAGCATATTTTGAGATAGATGCATGTTGTAAATCTCGAGAGTAATACGTTGGAACCGAGATGATTGACTCGCCCTTTCTCCTTCACCATCAAAAAGATCCACCGGTACTAAATTTGCCTATAATAGTTATGCTAAAGTAGATAGAGTTAACAAAGTAAGATGTCAAAGATCCATGCATAACTTTCCTGGCAATCCGATCGTTGAAAAATTGACGTTGGCCTTCCACTGTCTGTTTGCACTTCTCACACCCATGTATCCCCCACCACCATGCTACGTTGCCAGGATGAACACTACATCTGCTACCTGAGATTTTATGTTGAAGAAGATTTCATAAAATCTGGAGACGAGGTGTACAAGACTTAGACTAGACTATGCATTAATACCTTTCTCCATCCTATTTATCATCTAGACAAACACGATTAAGCTTGACCCCTCCAAGAATGGTTCACCCCGAAGAACCTTCAAAGAGAAAGGTTTAGGATATCCAAATCATACCTTCAAACAAATTATCCGGATTTCCGTTCGCAAGTGCGCCTTCCACTAGTGTCGTTGCTTCCCAATGTCTCCGTGTAAAATTGAACTGCGACTTTTCGACTTTCTTCCCTGTTATTTGTAATTGAGTGGTGCATGGAAGATGGGAACTTTTTTCACTGTGGTGATGTGAGAGTCATCGAACTTCATAAAAAAATGACGTACTAGTAGTAAGTTTCTCATCACTCAATATGGTGGTCACTTTCATAAAGGAGGTGGAAGTAGGTCTCAAATCTGGTAAGTATTCTCAACATGCGAGAGGTACTGTTCGGCCATCGCCAATGAGCTGACTTCTCCCAACTTTTGAATGCGTCCGTCGCCTCATGCTTGTATCTTGGCAGTGTCCGACCAGTGGGTAGAGTGATACTACTTCTTAGCTCTACACCTAGTGAGGGCTCGTAGTCCTCGCCAAACAGCTCTTTCCAGTCTTCTTGGAAATTAGAGGAGGTTAATGTAAAAATTGATGGTTTGGAAAGTAGTACGAGGCTGAAGGACATAATCATTAAATAGGAAGATTATAGTCTTGGGATGGCTGATTTTAGAATCCGGTCGAAGACTACTTATGTTGGTTCTATTCAAAAACAGCATAGCGGTAAGTTCTTATGTTGGTTCTATTCAAAAACAGCATAGCGGTAAGTTCTTATGTTGGTTCTATTCAAAAACAGCATAGCGGTAAGTTCTTATGTTGGTTCTACTCAAAAACAGCATAGCGATAGCCTTAATCTCAGGTTCACCCGCCTTTGGGACGATCCGGACGGGCTCCCTTTTAGGTGGTGCCGAAACAGCTAAACTGGATGGCATCTTCTACGCGACTAGAAGGTGATACCGAAGTATCTAGATTTAGTGACAAGATCTTCTTTGCTTCTGCTTGCAGCTGTGTTGTTTACAACTGAAGCCTGCTCAAGCTGCTGTGTTATTTCCTCTCGAGTAGAGGCTCAAGCTGCAGTATTATTTGCTCTCGAGTAGAGGCTGAAGCTGCTGTATTATTTCCTCTCGAGTAGAGGCTCAAGCTGAAGTATTATTTACTCTCGAGTAGAGGCTGAAGCTGCTGTATTAATTCCTCTCGAGTAGAGGCTCAAGCTGAAGTATTATTTACTCTCGAGTAGAGGCTGAAGCTGCTGTATTACTTCCTCTCGAGTAGAGGCTCAAGCTGCAGTATTACTTCCTCTCTGTAGCGGGAACTTGCACTGCACCACTCATGCAGCTCCTCCACCCCCAGGACGCAGATCGCCTCTGCAACAGTTCGTAACCAGACTCTCTTTCCCTATTATTTTTGAATTCTACAAAAAAATAGTCAACATGCAAGTGAGAGCATTTTGTAGTTGGGGTCTATTTTTTTGAGTGTGTCGTGTGCTTGATCCTCGGAGACGAAATGTGATGGAGATATAATGTGATGGAGTGATCGGAGAAAAAATTTCGACCTAGCAAGTAGTACGTCAAAGATCATGTACAACCAAGAGATAGTCATGTGTCTGAACCATCTAGGGTGGGAGAAAACGATCCAAACGACGAAGACCTGAAGAAAAGTACTCAACTCAAAGAATGCGACAGCTTGCAAATAGCGGGTGTCATCATTCGGGATGGGGTACAGGGCTCCTCGGAGGCATGAGGGACTCTTTATCATCTTCTATGGGGTAGAGGTACGAGAGGAATTCTTCATTCACGACCGATCAGACCGACATCGATAAAGCAAAGCCCACAATTGTCTGAGTCTGACTTTCACACACTAGAGGATGCCAAGACGACCGATAGTTTCATCCCCCAACGAACAACAGCCACACTTTGAGGGTCGAAGTCAAAGTTTGATAGAGAGACCTCTCAGGGCTAGTGCCCTGAATAGAGACTCTGCTGCTTCGTTGTAGACCTCTTTTTACGCGTCCAAGCAGTAGTACGTACAACTCCCAGGACCATTTACAAAGACAAATGACGTAAGCTCTAGTTCAAGTATCAAGAAACGGCAGTCCGTTTGAACTCTTGCCATGCCGAGTGACTATACATCAGTGTCAGCACTACCGTTACAGCCCTACCAAATAAGGTACACAGTACGTACTTACTAGTTGATGATGATGAGTTGTACTTAGTAATACTAGTATTAGTCCCCCTTTCTTCACAAGAAACTCCGAATCGATTTTCCCCCGCTATTTTCCCCTCCAACATGTGACTGTAAAAAGAGTAAATTGCGTAAGCAGCTTTCGAAAAAGCTGAAAAACTGAATTCTTTATAACAGAGCAGACTGCAGCAGAAAAACGAATTCTTTATAACGAGTGTGTCTGTGTGTGCATTGCAGAAATAGGAATCTAGGAACTGGCTTGCTAGTACCATATAAGTGAGTATAGCAGATGTGTGCATTGCAGAAATAGGAATCTTATTTTAGGACGAACTTATTCAGGACGCCGTGGTTGACGGTTTGCTGTGCATTGCAGAAATAGGAATTTGGGAACCCATTGTAGTCTGGTTCTGTATATTAAACATGCGCATTGCAGAAATAGGAATTTTTCAAGACCTTCATCTTCTCTAAGTGGGAGTATTATCTCCTACTGTGAGAAGTAGATGTGATATGTAAAAAGTGAGTGCATTGCAGATGAAATAGGAATTTTTTCTACTACTAAATGCAGAAATAGGAATTTTGAACTATAGTAGCGAACTACTTGACCATCACGTGTCCACGTGGCTCGTAGCTCTTCTCGATAGCGTCAGACCGTATACGATCTCCGTAGTCGAAGAATCGCCGGTCCACGTGTGGATACACGAACTTGAATAGATGATACTTCGCATCGTAAAAGACAGGTCTGCCCGTTCGAACTGATTAGAGCAGGAAGGGGGAGTACATAAGGAGCCAAGGGGCCTTTTTCATGTATGTTGCTTTGCAAATTAATGCAGTCCGTACAAGTAGGTCCATGATAAATTAGTTCCAGCAGAGAGAGAGGGAGAAAAATGAGTAGTATTTGCGCAGGAAGGGGGAGTACATAAGGGGTCAAGGGGCCTTTTTCATGCATGTTGCTTTGGAAATTAATCGAATCATAATAGTGCAAGCCCTTCGCTTTGAATTTCATGATCGCTGGATCGTAGCCGTACTGCTGATGCAATGGCGCCGCTTCAGCTTGTGAAGAGGATGTTCCCTGTGGTGTTGAGATGGTGAAGCTGTGGTCATAAAAAAAAATTTATGATGATCAAGAAGTCAATGGTCTCAAATTTGATTAGGCTCGATGATTGATCATGAATACTGTATGAGAAACTAACATGAACGAGCATTGGATCTAGATACATAGATAGATAGATGTACCCACTCACGGGGTATAAGTTCTTTAATTAGGGACTTCTCCTCCACACACCAGACACCAAGAGTGCCGAGTCCCAGAAGAACAAGAATAGAGCGACAAGTCCAACAAAAATAGTACCTCCTTCACAAACTGCTTAGCCCCTAGCACTGTTCCGAAGGAGGATGAATTCGTTGTGCCCATGGACCTGTTGGCGCTTTCTTCCGCGTCACTCACCGATTTCGCAAACCCGTCAGAGGTGCCGGTTGTCCTCATCATGTCTCCTATTTTTTTGTTTACGGCATTCCCACTCTTGCCAAACGCCGAGTCCGACGAAGACGATTGGTGCGCGTTGGGGGAGGGGTTAGAGCGGGAAGCTAGAGGATTCAACATCTGAAGCACTTTCATGGATCTGTCTTTGAACGATCCTAACAGATATCTTCCGTGATGGAGTAAAATAAGTACCCGACCAAACTTGTCTACTCTGCCACAAATATCCGTTACCTCAAAAACGTCATTTGAGTCTACATTTCTTCTAGAAACTTGCGATAGTTTCATCACCAAACTCCTGTCTTCATAACAGCCACACTTCCGCTTGACTCTTTCCTTCCGCCGCTGTTTGAATGCATGCTGCTGCTATGCGTTAAACTGGTACTGTGCGTCATGGTCATGGAATCCATATCGTTCCAGCTTCCCGAGTGACTACTTCTGTCACTCTTGCCCATCCGCTTTTCATTCTCCTGTCGTTCCCTTGCTGCATCTATGTGCTCTCGCACCACCTGTGCTGGATGGGCAGGAAGTTGGTCCACCAAAGCCGTAGAACCCCGTCTGGCTATCCTTAAAGCTCAAAACAATTCATTTCTTGCCTACATTTCTCCCAATCCTAAGAAGGAAATAGGGAGAAATGACTTGTAGAAATGAAATATATTGAGCCTTAATATGACGTCCTCCCTAGTAGGGTACAGTGGATCCCTGTAGGCACGTGGAAGAAGCGCCGGAAGGGAAGTTGATTTCAGTTGCAAATCCATACCGCATTCCTCATCGCCTTCGATGTGATACCTACGGTGGTCAAGGAACAGATATGCGAATATTATGTACCTACGGTGGTCAAGAAGGAGCAGATATTATGCGAATATCAATATTATGTACAGGAGCGGTGGTCAAGAACATGATAAGTCTATGTAATCCTCCATTATGAATACCTACGCGTACGTGACCCTCTTCAGGTTCAGCACCATCTAGTCAGCACCATCTAGTCAGCGTTCAAGAACATGATAAGTATTTTGGAGGCAAATACCATGACTCTTAATACCATGACTCTTAGAGTCTCTTGATGTGTCATGTGCCACATTGTGGTCGCTCCGTGTTATAGTTACAACTAAACTATCTAATTCCAAGGACCCGCATCACATAAAGTTCTAGACAAATTACTCTCTTTAATAGATCTAGAAGTCAGATACCTACCTCATCTTGTGTTGCGCAAAGTCCTCCCCAGCTGCCTATAGGCTTGATATGATACTTTATGAGCAAATCATGACTCTTAGTACTCTCTTCATTAGATCTACGTATCTACTTCATAGGTTAGGATCACTAGCATATGGAATGCGTTGACATGACTTCGCAGAATTCAAATATACCTCATCTTATGCTGGTGAACAGAATTCAAATATACCTCATCTTATGCTGCACAGAGTCCTCGTCCAGCCGCCTGTAGGCTTGAGGCATTTCTTGGTTCGGCGCCATCCGGATCAGGCCTATCTTCGCAACACTGTCCTTCGGACGATGATTAGAGGAAGCGGGAGGTGGGAAGTGGGAACTATAGAAACTCAAACTTCTATTTTTACGGTATCAGTACTCTTAGATGCAGCGCGTCATTCAGTACGCTACTATCCTCTACTTCACCACACCGAGTACGACCCTAGATCTCGTAGAATCGGATCCAGTGACAACGTCAGTCTCAGTAAAAATGCTTCTGAACCGAAGAAGACCAAGTCGCTACATCTTTTTAAACAAAAAAAAATATATCACGGAGCCAGAGCACTAGTCTTTCTTGCAGTAATGTCATGTCATGTGCCCTCTTTATCCATATGGTCTAGTGGATTTGAGGTAGTTCAGTCTTTTTGTACCTTCAAATATCAATAGAAACTAATCTTCATATCGTAAAATTCAATTGCCACCGCTGCCTCCTATACCTCTCGATCCGTTCGTCTTTGAGCATCTCGACATATTCTACCCACTTTCTGAAGGTCAGCTGTACTTGCATACTGCCAACTCCGGAGATTAAAGCTCGGAAGACACCTTTTTACGTTTTGTTTTTGTTGATTATGTTGTTCATAGAGAAGTGTGGACACCTTTTTGTTTTTGTTTTGTTGTTCATATTAGAGAAGTGTTGACACCTTTTTGTTTTTGTATTGTTGTTCATAGACGAGAACTGTTGACACCTTTTTGTTTTTGTGTTGTTGTTCATATTAGAGAAGTGTTGACACCTTTTTGTTTTTGTGTTGTTGTTCATATTAGAGAACTGTTGACACCTTTTTGTTTTTGTGTTGTTGTTCATATTAGAGAAGTGTTGACACCTTTTTGTTTTTGTTTTGTTGTTCATATTAGAGAAGTGTTGACACCTTTTTGTTTTGTGAGAGAAGTGAGAGAAATGGAGAGGAGTATCATCTGTGTGATAAAAATGCAAGTAGAAGCATGTTGTTCACGAAGTAAAAGTAGGTCAACTCGTCTCGCAATAAATGAAAAAATCTTCATATTACCAAGTCTCTGCACCCTCTTTGCGAACTCACGCTCCGCAGCTTTTGCTTTGGCCTGTTTGGCTCTTTGCTGTCGCAATTTTCTAGCATGTTCAGCAGCAGCAGCAATTCTCCGTAATTGCTTTTCTTGTTCCTTCTTTGCGATCTTCTCAGCCAACTCATCCTCATTGGCTACTCCTCGCCCCTTCCACTTACTCTCACCACCACCGTGACGGCCCGGCATTTTTTTGGACGACTAGGACCTTTTCAAAGTCAGAACTTGTAGCTTCCTTGTAGCTTCCGCGATGATAAGCGACTGGTGAATGGGGAGCAGAAGCCCCTTACCTTGGCATCCTCTAATCCTGTGTCTATCACAGTTTGTTTTGTGATCTGGTCTTTTGGCCCTCCAGCTTTCGCTAGCCTAACTGAAGAGTAGTATAAGAACGGTCTCTATCACTTATTGATTACGCACTGACTACCGTTTACCCCTAGAAATCAATTGGCACGTGTCCTAGTAAGAGAACTAGCCAAAAAAACATCCTGTATTGTTGTATCGTCACAATATTTTTGATGTTCTATCCGCTTCTTCATGCTCGACTGAGTTCGACTTTTACTACAACAATGAGATATTCTTAGCCGCTTTTCACTGTTTCAACATACCTTTCCTACAGCTTCTTTCGATACGAGACACTCTTTTCTCTCGTCGTCGGTTGATACAATACGGAAATCAAAACGAGCTTTCAGTCATCCGTGTACAACGAAATACCGAACCAGCTGTCAAACCCGAAGCCAAAGTGAACATAACACGATACTAGGTTCCGGCTGACCAAAGCCCGATCGAACCAACCATCTTCAAAAACAAGTAAAAGCGCCCAAGACAGGCTAGAAATACCGTGGAACGAGAAGGACCCACGCGGGATTTTCTACCCCCGTCGCGGGTTTTTCCCTTCTCTTTTCTTATGAGCTACGCCGGGAGCTTTTTGAGGGTGGCAGGGGTCTCAATACTTCTCCGGGCGCATCCGTGTCCGAGTGGCTGATGATTGCCATTCGGATTATTAGGATGATGATGATCGCCCCCCCGCATAAAGAAAAAAAGAAAGATAATAAGAGAAAAGAAAGAGAATAAGTATAAGAAAGAAACGGGGAGAAAGAGGCCCCGCCCCCTTTTTGCGTCAATGCCCGCGCTCCGTTTCGCGCGCCTTCCGCTGCCTGGCGCCCGTACATTTTACGGCCCTAGACTAAACACCACAGCCCCGCCACCCTGATCACACCGCGAGCCCCCCCGCAGAAGGTGTCTAAGTTGGAAATATCTCTCGGGCCATGTGGCCGATGCTCAGCTTATCATAATCATCATCATCGCAGTATTCTCCAAGGATGTGGCCTATGTTGAGCTTATGATCGTCCTGGCAGTGTTCTCCAAAGGGATTTGAAAAACGTAAAAAGGTTTATGGGGTAGTGTGTTTTTTTGTGTCGGTCACCGCGATCCACTCCTCTTTCTATATTCATTCATCGTAGCCCACGCTTCATCCTATGACATCTTCCAGATTCCGGCAACTACACTTTTGCATCTCAGACATTGCTGCCTCATCGAAAGTGGTCACAGACATGCAAACTTATCGTACCCTGTGTCCACCTACACCTGGTTGTACTAGTACTACATCCGTATATACCCTATAAATAAAATGCATACAACAACAATATGATGATTCTTAGTGTACAATTCTAGTTGTAAATCAGTATAATACATTCGGACTCGAAAAAATGTACATCATCACTCCTTCTAGCTGTACATCTCGTCAAGTCTTGTACTTGATTCCTAGTACATCTCATCAATCAAAGTCTTGTATTTGCTCATCACGAAAGAGCGCTTCAACTTCAAAGTCGGCGTCAGCTCCTCTCCTTCGACAGAGAAATCCAGTGGCAGGATCTTGAATTTCTGGATTTTGCAGGCTTTCTTAGAATTGGCCTCCTACAATTTTTTGAGTATTTCTAGAAGTTTCTATTTGCCTGAAGATCGTACTTAGAAGCAAATGTTTGTGAAGAACCCTCTTACGAATATTTACTATTATTAGTACGAAGTCTTCTGAAAGAACAGCGTTTTTAGGCCTACCTAGTCTTTTGCAAATATAAACTCCACTCGTAACATTACTAGGCACCACCGAAGCTTCCGCGTTTACCGCTTTGAGCGCCTTCTCGCAATAAGCGAGGGCAGCTGCATCAGATCGAGCCTTGCTGATAGTCTTGACACCCCCTAGCAGTGCCGAGGCTTCAGGAGTCAGCTGATCCGTGCCCGGCTCTAATCCGGTAGCACCGACACTTTTGGGATTAGAGGTTGCTGACCTAGAAGATAGAACAGAGGATGTTGACATTGTGAATAATCTGTAGTAGAAGTTGCACCTCTTAAAATTAGTACACGTCAGTCTTGTGATGTATCCTATCAATTGTACTGGAGTGCGAGTGCTTCTTGACAAACATCAAATGCTTCCTTCAGACCTCAAACTTCAAAACTATAAAAACTTCAAGACTATCTTATCATAATCAACGTGATCAAGCAGGTGTTGTATTTCTTCTTGTCGCCCACCATCATGATATTGGAGATTGCCGGAAAGTTCGCCTGTACCCAATTTTCTATGGGCACCGGCGCGATATTCTCACCACCCGCAGTGATGATAAGTTCTTTGTAACGTCCAGTGATGCGGAACATGCCGTTTTTCGAGAGGCAGGCCTGTGAGGGAGTGGTCAAGAGGAATGAAGCAACTAGTAAGAAAGAATGACAATGTTGAGAGTGAAAAAACACATTCAAAGAATGACAATGACAATGAGAGTGAAAAAACACTAGATGAAGCAACTAGAAAGACAATGACAATGACAATGAGAGGGAAAAAACATATCTACTTAGAACGACCAAGTAAGGAATAACATGGATTTTTCTAAGTAGTTCACCTTGTCTCCCGAGTGAATCCATCCGTCTGGGTCAATGGCTTCGGCTGTCTTTTTTTGGAGTTCCGCAACATGATCTTTGCCAAACGCGCCGTTGGCCATGTACCCCATCATACTGTTCCTGCCACGATAACAGAGCTCACCCTGTTCCGCTTCCGTGGGATGAAACAAGTCCTTTGCACGTGGTACAGCGACGCCTGGCTTGTCAGCGTTCAGGATAGGGGTTAGACAGATGCCGTGTGGGGGAATGAGTGCGTCTCAAGTGATCGCTCAAAGAGATCATTGGGATCGTTTGTTATAATCATCATCAGTGCAACATCTCAAATGACCATTCTCAATCATCAGCGAAGTGAAACAGTTCTCTTCTTGACAGACTTGACCTACAGTTCTCGTGGTATCAACATGCCATAACTTGACCTCGACACCAGGACAGGCGAAACCAACCGAACCCCAAGTGGCCGCACGTGGAGAAGAAATCTGGAGAGTGAGAAGAAAGTCTATCCCTATCAAGTGCCTGAAAAAGATGAGAAAGCTTTTTGTCTAAGTACTCCACTAGGTAAAAACTTCTTCTTCCAAATACCGTGCAAATCGCTGTGCTCTCAGACATTGCGAAAAGCTCGTAGATGTTCACGCCCAGACTTCCCCAGTATTCGAAGGTCTCGGGATTCATAGGCGCCGCGCCTGTGAAGGCGAATTTTAGAGCTTACCATAATCTAAGCATCTCGAGAAGATACACCCTCGGTAACTTTCCCTTTGAAAGGCAGACTCTTCAGGGTGTCTTTCAAAGAGATGGCTTACTTCGCTGAAGATGGACCAGTAGGGGAAGCCTTAAAAATTGTAGCTGGTCTAGACCAATCTTCTTTCTGACTCCACCAGTCACCAAGTTTGCTACTTTCCATTTCAACGGGTAAGCCCCAGATCCGCCAAGTTGACAGTTACGACTGTGGACTAGACACTTGGCGGCCATTAGAAGAAAGAGCATTTGTTTCTGGGGAAGGGGAACGGGAACAAGACCATCAATGAGAATGCAAATTTCCAAATTTTACTTTTAGTTTGTTCCAATTCTAGTTGTATCTGCGTAGAGTAAAAGAACGACCATAAACAGAGAGTTGAGGCCGGGAAAATGTTGGGATTGGATAGATCTTCCAGTTCGTTGTGATAAAGCAATCAATATAGTCGAGTGTGGTCAGTACGACAATCAACACAAGAACTAAGATCAATTATCCAAATCCAAAAGGGATCAAATCATAATTTTGCCCAGGCACTCAGCCACGAAATAGGTGGCTTCACTTTAGCACCAACCGCCTTCATCCCCTCCGCTAATTTCTCCCATACTCGGGGAACGCCCAGGAAAATCGTAGGTCTCACAAAAGATATACGTTCCACAATAGTTGCTTCGGACATGTCGTATTTGCGTGCGAAGTAGATCTGTTGTGAAGGTGGTGGTGGGATGTTGATGTGGAGTGAGACGAGTCAGAATGTAGTATGCAGAGGTTGAAGAAGCAAGAAGGGCTATAATATCACGTTATGAGGAGTTGTCACTTCGTACGTCTACGCGCATTGGGTTTACTAGGGCTATTCATTGGTACCGTCATCGGCAGTGGGTATCTGGCTGTGAGAACCATGGGTGCGACAATATCCAACATCAGCCCAGCGACGTGTGACAGCGGCAGGTAGGAAAGGGCACGCTGTGGGCCTTTCAGTTTGCCCGTCATATTCTTCAACTCGTGAAGAGCTAAGCCGCCCTGAGGTGTACTATCCGATGTTTGTACTAGAACAAGAGTACAACAACCCACCATCACAGAGAAAAAAGAGAACGAAACAAACTAAACCACAGGTACATGATCGAAGCAAATCATAAAAAGAAGAACGAATGTCATCAATACTGTGCTCGTGATAGCATCATGGCTGCACATCACTGCTTTCGGCATGCCAGTTGTGCCACTCGTGTAGACCAAGCAGCAGCAATGGCCAACCTGGAGACTCGCTCGTCGCTTCGAAAGATACCTGACTGCTTCTTCACCCTTTGGGCAGTACTTGCCTGACACCAGTGTCTTCCACGCGATGATACTAACTCCATTCTGCTCTCCTTCCGTTGCGCCGCCTTCTGGGTCATAGAAAACGATGGTATTAAGCCCCTCAACCTTCGCGCTGAGCAAGGTATCGACCTGTTTCTTTCCTTCCACCACTGCAACGCGTGCTCCGCTGTGCTTCACTTTGTAGACCATGTTGTCGAAACTGTCAGCTGTTAGAGGTTCAATAGTACTGTTCAAATCATACGAACTACTTCGGAAGTCGCAATAAATGAGTCGCAATAAATGAACCTTGTTGTTCTTATAAAGGTTTTAAATTATGGATCTCCTAGAAGATGTCCCGTGTCTCAAATGTCAGAAGAAAACTTCAACTTGTGTTTTTCACAACCCACTTTTATTGAATGAGTCCGTTATTCTCATAATGTAGGATATACCCCAGCCATCTTGGCACCCGCGATGGCTGCAGCAGCAAACGTCATGTGCCACTCAGGGGAATTGAAACCCCAAACAGCAACCGCACCGTGCATCTCCACACCAAGTTCACAAAAAGCGGCAGCGGCGGCCACGGATTCGGGGGTTAGAAAGTCGTAGTTGATTTTTGAGATTGCATCTTCTAACTGTGCACGTTCACTTATAGGATAGGATAGGATAGGTTGCCTTTCTATCTCCTTCACACGAGGTGTAGAGAGACAGGCCGGCGGAGCGCCCCAACATCAGAATCAATCAGACGGAGACAGTCTGACAACAAGAACTGCGCCATAGCTTATAAAATTCTGCATAGGTCCACTTGGTCCACTGGTCCCAAGGGATGGAAGGCGCCTTTTTCTCGCCAATTTTCTTGGGTGCTGGTCGTTCGATCGCCAGAGCAACATGATCTGGGTAGGACTGGGCCGCTCGCTGCAGGATCTCTTCGACGGTGGGGGTTAGAGCATCAGGTAAAATGTAAACCTAAACTACCCTATAATCTAAGAAAGTATCCAAGTACTGACTTCTAGTACAACGTAACTTCTATCCAAGTACTGACTTCTATCCAAGTACTGACTTCCGTCTATAACGTTCGGTAGACGTATGTAATATCTTTGAAACTAACCACTGCTCAACATCTACTTAGTACAAATCTTTCCAACGTTTAACATAAGCATGGTGGAAAGAACTCTTTCGATGCTGGTCCTTCTTTTGCAAAACGTTGGGGCAAAGTCCCTTTCGGATCACAGGTCCATACTCTGCCTTCGCCTGTACCAGACCCCTTCTTGGAGGTACCGACTTCCCATCTCTTAGTAGAACATCTTTTAGCACTTTTCATGCTGAGGCTCAAAGATGTTGTTGTCAGAGATCAGACACCTTTCGAGAAGGTTAAGGGTACCTGATCTCTGACAGCAACATCTCTGCTGTCAGAGATCAGGTACCCTTAGCCTTCACATACTAACCTGAGGTGAAAAATGCAACGTCGATGTGTCTTGATTTGTCGATGTGGATGGAAAGCATCAAATTGGCCATTATATTGCCAGAACCTAAGAGTCTGGGCTCAAAGATGTTGCTGTCAGAGATCAGTTGCAGGTACCCTTAACCTTCTCGAATTTCACGTTGGTTATGCCAGTAGGATCTTCAGGTGCTTTCTGAGGCACGTAGATGGCTGCCTTTGGCGTAGCGAAGAACCAGAGGACGAACAGAACGATGGCACCTTGTAGGAGCGGGATTCAAGATTAGAGAGAGCAGAGAGAGTAGTTGGAAGGTTCAATCTTTGTAGTTGACACTCATGTGCTAGTGGTAGCGGGTTTCATAATCGAGCATAGCGTCATGTCCCAACAACGACTCGTCCTTCACCAGAGCTACTCCTAAAGCCGCCTGCAGGAAGTATCCACACGCCACCTCTAAAAAGTCCACGAAAGCCTTATTAGAGCCCACTTTAATCCATCTCCAAGTCCATCCCGCCGAGACTCTTTTCCAGCACTTGAAAACGTCTCTCCTAGGATGCCTTCGCTGAAGATGGGAAGACCGTAACCTTGTTTCCCACACAGCATAGCGGAATTCGCAGTAGACAGAGACGCTGCAGCTCGACATCGAGCGTTACGCTGATTGCGTGGATTACAAAGGCCAAGAGGTTATGCAACCCGACCGCGGGAACCACGGTGAAAACGATTTCAAAAGGACCCATCTTATGGGAAAATCTATAAAAAATGTAAAGGATCTGGTATTTCTTTTGATTAGAAAAATCTAAGACAAAAATGTTCTAAAGTACTTATGAGGAGAGAGAGGACTATGACAGTTGATTTATGTGCTGCGCCTTTATGTTTTTCTTTTTTCTTCTAAAAGACATTCCTGCTATTCACAAATTATGTTCTACAAGTTGTAGTACCGAGTACTACAGAGGGCAAACATGAGCGACCATATTTTTTGTACCTCGACAGAGTTAATAACCTGAACCACTCCTCTCATATTCACATGTCAAGACTATGTTGGATGACGCATTAGTCCACATGACCCTGCACTGGATCGAAGTCCAACGTCAGCTTCTTTTCCACTTAGTAGTCATCTTCAACATCTTAAATCATGCGGGAAAAAACGGACTGTACATTTAAATTGTTTGGACAAAAGACTTACTTGGTACTCCTTGTTCTAGACGAAGTAAGCTGAAACTCTATCTTGAAATTTCTTCATAGACCTTCTATGCGACCCTGGTAAATGAAACAATCTACTGTTCAAAACTTGTATCAAGCTCAGTACTCATGTATTATTACTAGTTAGCACTCTCACCGCGAGCAAGAGCAACATACAACTTTCATTTTCCAACTTCTCATAGCTGCCCTACAACTACACCATACTACTTCCCTACAACTACACCTTAGCGCATTAAATCTGCCATGCTCTTGTCCTGCAACTGTCTCACTTTGGCGTAGTCCTCCGGTCCCAGCACGTCACCACGTGGCCCATTCAGGGTGGCATCGATCTCATTATCGATCTTTTCCAAGGTGGCGAACGCTTCTTGCGCATGGACTGGTGGGAGTTAGAAAAGTGGGAGTGAGGAGGGGACAGGAGTAACGAAGATACTCAATCTCGCAGCTGCACTGAGAGTAGAGAAAGGAAGTCATGTTGTATTTGATGACAAGGGCGATAGTTCTACTTGTTTCTTAGTAGGGCAAGAAAAGCAAATTTACTTCTATCAAGAGGCACTTCACATTATTTGGTTCCATCCTTATCCAGCAAAACTCCATCATAATTATCAGTGGCCGCAAGAAAACTGTATTCGTCCGGGTACTGCTGAATCAAGGCCTTCGTGTCCAAAGCATGCTGTTTTGGTGCAGGGCGTAAGTTGATGTTCTAAGTAATGCTCTTCAATGTTGTACGGTCATGTTTTCTTCAAGATACTTACGCGATGTTCTAAGGCTTTCTTCAATGTAGGGTCATGTTTTCTTCAAGATACTTACGGATCTCCACTTTGATCAAAGTCTTTTTTGACTTTGTTGATACAAGCTAGCACATGTTGACATTATCAGCAGTGAATAAAAATACCTGTCTTGCCTTCAACGCGGTGAAAGTCTGCTTATCCTGCGTCTCGTACTGCCTGAAGGCGTCCGAAATATCAATCCGATGGCTGCTCTCAGCCTCAACAGCACGCTCGGTTCCGGCACTGTCTTGCACGGCCAGGATTTGAGCTCCTGCAGTGGGGACTTCTCCATTGTCGCTACCATTCGATCCAGATGCAGAGGCGTTACCAATCAAACGCGAAAAAGACCACGTGAAGAGACCTGGTTCTTGTTGTTGTTGGAGGAAGTATTGATGAGAAAACTGGTAGTCGGAGGATGAGGAGGTGGCAGTGTCAAAAATTGAGTTACGAAACGAAGGATGTCGTGCACATGTCAGAAACTCTGTTCTTCTTATTAAAAGAGTACCCGCAACTTGGGAAGCACGCGAAGCAAAGACGTTGATGATTCCTGGGGTGTACGTCACTGGCAACCCATTTCCTTGCACGTTATCTGCTCTCAAGCTGTCAGCCAGATTGATGTGCTTTTTGCTCGGGGTGGGGATTAGAAGTTCATGTTGGTGAGACAAGTAGGAGCGGGCAAAGAACTACCCCTTGATGAAAATGGCTAAGCTGAAAGAATCTAAATGAAGAAGATGAAAGTGGCTAACCTAAAACGAAAGAGATTGAGACTGTTCAATCTTACAAATCTGTCTAAGTACAGCTTCTAAATGTGTAACTACTGTACTTACATCGACATCGTCAGCTACATAACTTGGTCTCTTCCACTTTTTTCGAGGCTGCACCGGTCGACGAGCCGAGCTTCTTCGACTGCTTTGTCGGCTCAGTGGTATGCTCTTGACCTGTCGCCCTACGCGCAGCGACAGAATCTTTGTTCTTCTTCAAAGCTCCCTTTACATCTACTTTGCCTGTACTAGAAGAGTTCATAGAAGATGTCATCTTCTTCTTCAAATTTCCTGTAGTTGGAACCGCAACTGCATTGACAGAAGACGAAGATGAAGTGGGCTTCTTCAGTACTGCAGATGCTGACGCAGATGCTGATGCTGCCGTTGCAGAGGCAGACGAAGCACCGACAACAGCGTTCTTCTTAGACGAAGCCAAGGCACGCACCTTGTCTACCACATTCCTGGTGTTGGTGCTGGTCTCGCCTGGTGCATCTCCTTCTTGAATAAGGCTTTCCTGCAATCGCTGGACTGCTCTCTCTGCTTTTTCGACGTCGGGTAACATCGAGTCTGCATCTGCCTTGAGGGCCTTGGCTTCAGCGATCTGCTTTGTGGCATTGGATGTTAGAAGATGGCTCTTATGCTATTGTGCAGCTCCACAGTTGGAATAGTATTCTTAGAACATCGTCCACTTCACAACAAGCGGTGAAATGACCGCGCTTACCAAACGGTTACGGTTATGATTAAAATCATCGAATAGAAGATATCAGTCCTTAGCTTCCTCCCCTTCTGTTGCACCAGCTTCGTCGCTGCTTGCGCAGCCGCAATAGCTGCATCGGCCTTGCCATTGTACTGGGTTTTGATCCTACGCTGTTCCAACAGAGCCGAGCGCAACTTTAAAGCTGCATCACCACTGCCTACATGCACCGCCTGGGCTCCTGGCCCGGTTGCAAGGGCTACAAGCACAACAAGACTCGTGGTTCTCATCCTTTTCACTTGTGGAAAGTATTAGGTTGCGGACCCGAAAGGAGGAGAGCACCAGGTAGGGAGTTTCTCTAGTTGGTTAAAAGAGCAGTGTTAAGGAGATGATATCACAAGATCACACTTCCTATCACAAGATCACACTTCCTCATTCCTCTGTCGCAATACTGATCGTGATCTTCTCAGGTAATTGTAGTACCTTAATGCATTGAACACTGGTATGAAGATGCTCAAACACGACACAAAAATGCCGTGAAGTTATAACTGCACTAGATTCAAGCGGAGCACGTCTTCTTTTCCCCATTGTCATTCCCGACAAAATGAAGAAATAATCACTCACGGAGACTACTCGAAGAGCTCTCCATAGTATCATCGTCCTTGATTGTCCTGTGAATCTTTATCGACGGATCTATCTAGGTAGCTAGTATAAAAGTAACAGCAAGTCGGTCTTCCTGAAAAAACGGAGTAAAAGAATCAAGATCAAAGCCTTCTATCCGGAAAAGTTGGTAAGTATGTTGTGTCCTATTAGACGCAGTAGATCTAGACACAGTAGATCATTACTGCGCACTCGCCCCCGCGATGATTTCGCACAATTCTGTGGTGATTCTCGCTTGACGTCCGCGATTATACTGAAGTGTAAGTTTTTCGACGATTTCGTCACTATTTTTACTAGCATTGTCCATCGCGGCCATTCGAGCACTCTGTTCGGAAACTATGCCATCTAAATACCCGCGAAAGACGGTGCAGGCGGTGTAGAACTCAAGTAAATCGTCGAACACCTCCCATGTGGGAGGCTCGAAATTGTACCTAGAGGGTGGATGTAAAATGCAATACAATACAATTAATCTCGCTTTTTTTTGTATCGTGAGCGAGTTCCGATAAATCAAAACCTACTTGCGTATTTTGCAAGCGAGTTCCGATAAGTCAACAAAGTTCAGTGCAGACTGCCATAAGGGCACATACTGTCTCCTTTGGCTGGGAGAAAGCAACTCTTATGAAATGATAGATTGCTGCGAAACATCATTCATTCACAGCAAAAAGACCACAACATGAGCTACAAGAAAGAAAAGCCACAACATGAGCTGTAAGCAGAAACAACAAGGGGAAGTAAGTAAGTCCACAGCATGAGCTGTAAGAAACAAACCCAATTGGGGAAGTAAGAAAGTACTGATCCACCGCCTTCGACCAGTCCGCTGGCGCAGCAGCCTTTACTGCTGCTTTGGTGTAGCATACTACGTCTTTCGGCTCGTAGCTAATCATCGACACAAAATGATTGTGCATCACTGAGATCCTGCCTGGCTCTCCATTCAGTGCTGACTCTGCTATCACACTGGCTGTCGTGAAATTAAAGCCGACTGCCTGACACTCCTCGAATGAGGAGGGTGAGAACCTGGTGAGGTAGGAGAGATTGAGTCACAAACTGGTGGTTCAGTTGGATTTCTTGTCTTTTTAGAGATTGGGTGCGATTGAAGTTCCTGGTTCTTGTAAACAAAAGACAAAGACTCTGTAAAAGCTGAAGTTTCTTTGGAAATCATGATCATGATAAGAACAACAGCCTGACTACCTAAAAAGAACTACTCAACAAATACCTATCCCCTAAAAGCCTCTTCAATGCTGACAGGCTCTTGCTTCCACAACAAAGGATTTCTACTTGACCCCCCGCTTGTTCCTCTTCTAATGTCTTTATTCTCGCTGTTTTGGCTAATCCCGAATTCTTAGAGGTACCGGAATTACATTCCTCAGCTCACCCCTGGCTCCTTTTCTACTAGGAAAAGAGCCAAGGATGGTGGCGCGGCATGTAATTCACACTCTCATAAAATTGATTGCGCCACACATTCCCTTGTCACTGGACAAGACTACCACTTTCGTCGATGGTAGAGACCCACTCTCTATAGCTGGAAGCTTCTCGAAGAAATTGCAGACCTGTAAAAACTTTAACAAATTTCCACCAAAACACCAACTCACTACCTCTCAAAACTTACTACTAATCTCGCGTAGTACTACCACTCCCTTATCATCAAAATACCGGATCTGCGAAAGGCTTTCCTGCCAGCCATCTTCTTTCATCGTGCTTGAATTTCGCGGTTGACACCATCTTCATAGCACTGGTAATCTTCCCGATATTGGATACGGACTTCATCCGCATAGAAATCGCTTTCAGGGACGCCATCTTGTGCCTTTTTCGGAAATGTCTTGCTCTTGTGCCTACGTATAAGTAAGTCAGGGTAGTTTGCGTAGTCTGCTGCGGGAGTTGTGGTGCGTACTTGTGGTGAAAGGAGAATTCGTAGTGGTGCTTCCAACGTCAAGGTGAAGAAGTTGCAGAAGAAGTGGGAGACACACTTACGGCGGGTATCTGAGACGCACGGAAAGCGGGTGATAAAGTCGCGATCAAAGTTGCGATGTCAGTGTCAACGTCAGGCGAATCAAAAGCCTTTTCCGCACAATAACAGGTTGCTCGTCGATGCTTGTGGAGGACGCCAGCGCCGCTTTTCGCCGTTGCGCGATTGCGAGGCTGCTAGACAAGGCGGAAAGAAAACTTCTTGGTTCCACTCTCTACAAAGTAGATATTTCATTCACATCACCTCTACACCCATCAAGTGGATTAAAACACTAAGTGCAAGTGAATTACAAATGAAATGGGTCGTCCTCGTGACCCAGTGGGATAAGACAATCAGAGAGTGGTTTTGAAAGTCCTCCTGACTAGATTGTGTGTGCTAATATGGTCCGTCCTCTCTCACATTATCTACTCAAGTGATGTTGAAAACTCACTGCCTTTCCTCCGCGCTGCTGCTCAGTCGCTGCGCCAGCTTTCTCTTTTTTTCATCGAGCCTCCAAGGAAAGCACTCAAGAAGTTTCTGTTTGCTGAAGAGTGAAGTGTTTGGCTAAATGTTGTGATCGTGGCAAAAATCAGTCACTCGCACAATCTGTAGCTTTGTAAGAATCCACCTGGCCCCGCACCATGGTAAGAGTTTCCTGCGAATCATCTAGTTACTTGGTTCTTACGTTTGCATTCGGGATCTGGGTATTGACAAAATTCTATGTCACAGTCTAAAATCTCAGCATCTTCGCCGCCTTCTTGGCCACATCCTTCACCCGCTTAGCCTGCAGTCGCATCAATGGCCGCATCGTTCCTCGGAAGGACAAGTCCATGTAGGTCAGCTGCGTCAAGAAAATGACACTCAAGGTTAGAGGCTCCCCGATTGCATTCTTCAGAACATGATCCCTGGTCCTTACTTGCTTAGTAGTTACCCCTTCATTCTCGTTAGAAAAAAAAAAGGTCAAGAAAGGTAATGAAGGACGCAATGTGGAAGCCCTTAACAGGAAGCACTGCGCTAGGTTGTAGCCAACTTCGAAGAGCCAGACGGAATAGAAGGACACCAGCATCGGAGCGCCCATAAGGAAAAAGAGAAACTTGACGACGTAGCCCATCTGGTGGTTTGATTGTGGGAGGTAGTCAAGTAGATTATTGTAAAGAATGGAGCAGTTGTGGGAGCACCAGTACAGTATTATTATGGGGTATAGAGAGTTGTCCTAATTGTCCCAGATGGTGCACTCGATATCTTCAATAATTTCAAAGTCAAATCATCTCGCAAAAACTGTACTAACTCTATGAAAGTACCACGAAGAACAATGCCACTGGACGAAAAGTGTAGGCCGTGTTTCGGATTACACCGACTAATATTTCTTTCCATGCTGTAACGACCCACATCATGGAAAACTCAAAGATCAACCCTTTCTTCGCAACTGTGTTCGTCAACGTGGCTCCTGCTTGTCGCAAAGATGACGTAGCTGTAGAGGTACTCTCTGAAGTAGAAGTAGAGTTTGTACTAGCTGCTAATGAAGCCTCTGGCGATGCGGCGGAAGCGAGAAGTGCATGGTTATTAAGATCTTCTGCAAGGACAGAAGAAGCACCGGAGGGCGCTGTTGGTCCTGAGCTCGTGGATGCATGTTTCTCACCAAGTACGCTCTTACTAGAAGAAGCGAATGTGCGATTGCCCACTAGCCCTGCTGAAGATCCCGAACCAAGGAGCCGTCTTTTTTCGCCTAGCGTCGCCGTCGCGCCTGCAGTCTGTGACGAGAAAAATCGATCCAGCGCAGCTCCTGCACCTATCTTCTGCCCTACTGCAACGCCAAGACAAGAACGTGACAGGAGCGCGCTCTGTTGAGTTGTAAGTGTGTGCTTGGCTTCGCGCAGCAGCGCGCTTCGCCCGGAGGCAAGACGTTGCAACATTTGTCTCGTCTTACTCTTATGTGGTGGCTTTCAGGTATAATTTGACGTTTTAAATGATTCGTTCAAAAAGGACTACATAGGAGATCGAGACGAAACAGTCTAAGGTATAATAATCTCCTCCAACTAACAACAACTTTTTTCGTGCGACTTGCATGTACTGTTTCTATATTCACACAGTTGCAGTGGAGAAGGAGATCCAATCAGTCTCAGAAGTCAAGTGTTGTGTCATCTGTACGTTTCTCTATTGTCTATCTGGTTCTTACATGCTGCCATTACTGCAGGATAGTTCTAACTGGTAGTTCCTTCGCATGTCATTCTCTCGGAGTCCTCTCAATGTCCTTGCATATCATTCTCTATGGCCACTCTCATCATGACAATTTTTCAAGCAGGGTTCAAAAAAACCGCACAGCTACAAGACGAGCAGGTCCTTGTCCTACAAGACGAGCTCCACCGCGTCCTTGTTGATACAACCAACTGAGAGCAGTGGTCTGCAAGGCGCGTCCAATTTGTTGGTTGTCTTTTCTTCTAGGAAGTGTCTTCTTTGCATTCTAGGAAGGTGAGAGATCCATTTTGCATTAGCGCTTGTCCATTCATTATCATGTGTGAAAAATGCAGCAGCACTACTTCATCAAGCCCAGTCTTGTTGTAGAAACTACCACGCTTAAAACCTCCATTCAGTGTACTACAATAACCCCTGGTGCACCACTTTTTCATATAAGGCCCAAAATTGTCTTCGCGATTCACAACAGTGACCCTCGCCAGAGTACGACAACCCACGCTGATCCAATTCCGTCGGTCCTTACGGATCATCCTCATACCAATAGGTCGCTTGCGTGTAGTGCATCGAAGACATCATCAGAAAGATGGCCTTGATAACCATAGTGGCTACTGCGTGACCAGGCACGCTTATGACAGTCACGAAATCGATCGCTGCTCCGATTCACCTTAGAGGCGGAACGTTTTCAAAATTTTCTCTCCATTTTCTATCTACACTCCACGAAGTGCTAACTCAGGTGAAGAGTGTAGCATATCCTGCTCTACACGATAACACAAACAGTGGAAGAAAAAGGAGCAGCTGCCTAGTATTTTGCATGCTGTTGTCGCTGTTGCCATCGTTCATCATGACCGTAGAGACATGAAACAGTGAGACAAGAAAACATATTGGACTGTACTTCTTCCTTAAGCACTGTAACTTGAGAAGCCGAGGAGAATAGCCTCTCATATTACCTATCGCGTTCCTAAGTACTTTGAAGAAGCCTACCATAGCGATGCCGTTCATAGAGATGAGGTCAACTGCTCCCAACCCTTAATTGAGAATGCTAAACACAATCCCAAGAATCGCCTCAATTTCCGAAAATTCCAGGACTTTCCTTTTGTGGCTTGGCTTGAAAATAGTATACGGAATACGCATTCTCATCAAACGAAGGACTAGAAGGCGTTATAGGTATTCTCAAGAGGCGAAGGATGGGAACAAGACTGCGTTGATCCTGACGAAATATTAGAAGGTGTTGTTGATCTTGCAAGTCGTGTAACCTTGTGCTTGAGTGGTTGTGAAATCTGTTTTTTCATGCAAGACGAAGTCCTGTAGAATCATAGATACATCCTGCATAAACCACCACCTAAGAAACGACAATTTTGCATAAATAGGGCCTACAACTAAGGGTCATCTAAATACTCAGTACTCAACCTTACGAATAAGTAGACAGCTGCTCTGCCATAAAAATACCATTCGAAAGATGGCGGTCCACGAACCGATATACGCCCACCCCACTATGCCATAGCAAAGGGCGCCATGAAGTAGGATCTTCAAAATATTAGGCGACCATGGCGGTGGTGATATACGTGTCGTCGTATCTACGGAAGAGGAAGGTCTATCGCCTCCAGTCGTAGAAGACGAAGACGGTCGTATCTTTCCGGGAGTCGAGGACGGTGTAGACGTTTTTTTCAGATCTTGCTGCACCTTTTGAGCGTCCTTACCATCTGTCACTCAGGACGTTGATAGGAATGAAAATAATCGAGCTAGCCTTAAGTTCACTAGGTTCGGGAAAATCCCTAGAAGGACCTCCTCCAAAGGTTCCAGGATAAGATCTGTGATAGCTTCGTCGATGAAGTCGAATTCATCATCGGTCACGCTCATTATGCGGCTTTCAGAAAATACTTGTACTGTCCTTCTCGTTGCTCCGCGCCTCTACAATCTGATGGTTTTAGATGGAGATGTGGTTAGATGGAGGTCTTAGAAACAAGAATGCGAGGAATGGATCATCTAGAGAACGATGATCTTTTGTCTAGGCAGACAGTGGATCTCCTCCTCCACGCATAACAACCGTTGAAACGACCGCTATACAACTAGACGTGGTACGGCTATAATCATAGTTGTGCCTCGTTTCCGAACACCAGCCCCAACAGGTACTTCGGCCATTCACAGCATCAAGAGCTGTTTTCAGATTTACCGTCTTTAAAAGCACACAACTTCCTCTTCCATTCAATCACCTTCACCCCTACTTTTCAGTATGGCTCCAATAAATCCTCCAGTCCTCACCCCTACTTTTCAATATGGCTCCATTCTTTGCATGCAAAGCAGTTCTTTTCCCTCAAGGATTTCTCTAGATGAATCAGTTTGTGGACTCGTCGCGCGGTCCATCTCACCTGTTCTCTGTGTAGGGGTCGATAATTCCAGTTACTGGCTTCTAGGTTCAAATCGCAAGAATCAGACTCAAATACTATGCCAAATCTACGTGCTAAAGATCCAACGTCGGGGGGGCTATTCACTAAGACAGTCTCGATAGTGGTGGAGTGATGCTGTACTATGGGTGTTGAAGTAGAGGGAGTGATGGCGGTGCTGTCACTGCTGTCCCTAGGTGTCTCGGGATCTTCAGATGAGGGCTTTACTGGTGATCCTCTAGTTGTTGAAGATGAGAAAGAAGCTTCTTTAGAACTTGACGATGTCGCAGGACTTTCATCATCTTCACTTGCAAATATTGTTGTTCTCGCCTGCTGCTTCCCGTCAACAGTATCTCCAGCCTTCTCCTTTCCCTCCAACGATGCAAGCCATTCGGCACGTTTCTGCCGTCTACTCTTCTTCCTCTCACTAGCAGTAGAAGAGTGACGATGTGCACCTTGTGCTTGAGCCTGTCTCCAGAGTCTTTTCTCCATCTCCTCCACCGCTGTCTGCACCTCTTGTTCGGCGTTGTCCGAACTGGTTAAATGTAACCTTTTGCTGTCCTCTACACTGTGTAGGATTTTCCAAACCCTCTGACCACGTAAATCCACGACTTTTCGAAAGTTGGTCAATGGCCGCAAGTGGTTCCAGCGTAAGAGGAAATCGCCGAAATCCCAACACAACTTACGCATTCTACCATGTTCGAGTAGAAATTGGACAATATGATGGACAAGGTCGATGTAAAGCCCAGGTTTGGGCGGCAGCAAGTCGATCAGGAAAGCGCGTCGTTCACTTGTGATCGTAAGCACAGATATAGCCGCATCGTAGCTTGTCTCGGAGGCGAGAGCGAGGAAAGGTAGATCTTGATCTTGCCCTGCTGGTCGAGTACTTGCTGTTAGCGAGGGGGAAGGCAGGGCGAACGGCAACAAAAGGCGTCGCTTAACCTGCCCTTTATGATTTGAATCTATTCGGCGATCTGCCTAGGATTTTCCTGACGAGTTCTACCCGCTGGTCTAGCTTGTTGTTGGGTTGTTAGTGGTTTCTTGACTGTTCCTTATAACAAAAACACGCTTAACCTACCCTTAATGTAGAAAACACGCTTAACCTACCCTTAATGTAGAAGAAACGCCAGGACTTCTAGAAGTCAGGTCCTCCAACAGGACCTTCCGCATGGCAGACAATTGAGCCGCACTCTCGACGAAGAAGATCTGTTCGTCACGGAGCTCTCGTGGGAAAAACGACGCATGCTGCTCTGGATGAGCCCTTTGATTCTTCGTCTTTCTATCCTCCTCGATATCCAAATCTTCCATCATCGAGGACAAGATACTACCGCTTTTGTTCACCCAAGGTACATGCACAGGCTCTTCCATTCCCCTATCTGCTTCTGCCATCATGGTTCCGATTCCCCTATCTACTTCTACATCATCTTCTTCTCCACGATCCAGAAGAGCGCTCATTGGGACAGTCCTGGACCGAGCTCTGTACGCAATTCGTGGTCCATCAGCACCGTCCAAAAGCCTGAGCTCTGTGGTGATGTCGTTAATGACGGAATCTTCGTCGAGCAGCTTTTTCACTTCTTGCTGCATTCTTGATGTGCTTGTGGCAGTTTTTCCATGTTTTACTCCCGGCGTCCTCGTGGACGATACATCAATCATCTGGGGCATACATGAATGCTCATGATGTACAAGTGTTCCTTGCCGTTGGAAAATATCTTGCTCCTCCTCAAAACCAAAATGGCCACAGGCGTCATCCTCTTCGCCTTCCAAAAACGTCTCTTTTGCTCCTTCAAAAATTGAAGGTGCAAGAGAAAATGTTCCCGCCAAGCTGGTGTCGTTTCTGGCATCATGGTCGAGTAGACCTAGTCTTCGTGGTCTACTCTCTTTGCCGATTCTCTCTACTACTTCCGCAGCCCACGTAGACCTCGCAAACCCAGTGATAGGACAGCGATCTAGTATACAAGCTTGCACGGCTTCATGAAACAGCGATTCGTCTCCTGTGTCGTTCACTAAATGGTAGAAGAATTTCCTCAGCAAGTGTTCACTTTTCTGGTGCAAAACCCTCTCCAACAGCGACCCTAAGGAGTGAGCGGAGCCGGGAAGAAGAGGCTGGCAGAGGAGATTTTTGCTTGTTGGAGGTCCAGCACTTTCGGCAAAGCCATCGTGCTCCTCCCTCACGGCAAAGCTCAATGTTAGAGCTACCAACGTGCATCCCTGAGACCATCCCTGGACCCATTTCCCTCTTGAAAATGAGGCCAAGGATCATGCTGTAGGGGGATGCTCGCTTGGTAGCCTTAACAATGATATCGCCTGGAAAACGCTCATTGGCTTCCGGTTCAACAGAACGTGCAACATGGCATCCACTGTCTCCACTTCTACTTAGAGGCTTCTAGATTCCTCAAACATCTCCAACTTCCTTGGCTTCTTATTCTCTTCTAGAAACGAAAAGCCAAGGATGACAGTTGGCTTCTTATTCTCTTCTAGAAACGAAAAGCCAAGGATGACAGTGCGGGATGTAATTCCAAAGCCCTTAACGCAAGGGACCTCCTGGCATCAATGTTGAGTTCCTTGAGGAGGTCGCCCGTCGTATCCTCTGCTCATTCAGGTCTACCTGGAATCGTTCGACTAGTTCCAAGAAGTGACGCGTTCCCACGATGGTCCACACTTTGTCCCAGTCAAGGCTCTGCATCGCCTCGCGGTTCAACAGCATATAGCGAGACAGGGGATTAGAGGCTTAGGAGCGTTTGACGTAAAAATTTTTGAAGCAGAAAGAGCCGGGCATGATTAGGAGCAATGCCGTAAAAATCTATGCTCAACAAGAAAGAATGATGGACATCCTGATCCTTCATAATCCCATGAAGCAGCATATCTCGTATCTTATCCCTGCGAACTTTTCTCAGGAACGGCGCTGCCCGATCTAAGATGTCAGGAGAGAGGACGGCAAAGAGGTTCTCCGCGCCAGGCTTGATGCAGTGCGGCTCGAGCAGCAAACTACAGGTCTGGTACAAGTCGGAGTAAAGCTGCTCTGCAGTATGAAGGAGGGCACGTGGCAATTATACGTTGAGGGTGATAGGGCTTGCGCTTGTTAGCTAAAGTGCAATAAAAGTACATAGGAGAGAAGACTCTGCTCGAACAAACAATGAAGTTGTGGGTGGACACATCATCGCAAGAAAATCAAAATCGTAAATCATAAAGTTTCTTTTCATCCGGTCTTTGCAAGTAGGAGAATCCGTGTACGCGAAACATCAAGCCCATCCTATCGTACCCCGATCCACCTTCGAAGACGTCGAGACACTGGTAAACCAAATTCGCAGCTATATCTACTACTCGGTTCGTAGCACACAGGTCAGGAATCAGGTCTCTCAAGGGTATTCCCGGATATACCTGTCTATCGGTCGACTGCAAAGAATGCCCAACCTGTTGCTGGCGAAGTAGAGCGAGCTGCGTTCGCATGCGGACGGTTTTTGGTGCTCCTACTGTTGTAGGTGTAGCTGTCATGATCGTAGTTTGACTAGGAGGTGACGCAGCGACTGATGTTGAAGACGAGGAAGCGGACGCAGTAGAGGTGCAAGACCTACTGCTCCAACTTCGGATCACGACGCAGCTGTACCTTGCTGCCCCACGCGCTGGAGGCCCAAAGTTTCCGGATGGAAGCGTCATTTTCATGATCGTAGATGGGCTTGGGGAAAGTTGTGTGAAGAAGGAATAAGTATCTATGATGCTCGATAAACCTCCTTTTGCCGTAGCCTTCTTCTTTGTGTCACATACACCTTTATTAAACAGCTCTTGAAAATACTCGCTCTCACTCGCTCAGTTTAGCGCCACCCGACTATAAAACTTCTTCTACATTCATCTCCAATCAAAAACCTCGTAAAGCAACCGCAACATCATTCGAAATCTGGTTCCGCGAAGAACTAGTGCATAGCCCGTGCAGAGCGTCCTCTGGTAGAGTTGTTTCCCCATTTCTTTCTCTACATTGACGAAAGAACTTTAGCATGACTACATCATAGAGTGGTCTCTGAAGAAAGTGTTGGAAAGTCAAACTTTGGGATACATCTAAGCAAATTAATACCTGCACAAAATAGTCAATGCTTACCGTCACCCTAACCAGTCGTACTGGAAGTTACTGCACATAATCCAGCGACGAAAAGCAGAAGAGCTCTGACGTTCTCACTTAAGACACAACTGCGCTCGCTCTTAGAAACGCGCCACGTTGCACCATGATGATGATGCTAGTCGGTTCGGGTTGGGCATACGACTTCCCTGAGTTTCTTCTGAGTTCTACGAATTTCCCTGATGTTGAACCTGTTCTTGTGCCACATCTCATATGATACATAGCGATTTTCTATTTGCTCTTCCCTTTACCCTTCCCTCCGCCCCCGTTTTCAGAATCCTTTCCACCTCCACTCTTCTTTCCCTTGCCCTTTCCACCTTTTTTCTTGCCAGCTTTAAAATTGCCTGAATTAGTTTTTGCACCCTTTGTTCCACCACGATCGTTAGCACTAGACGACGAATTCAAACCAGCCTTTGAAAAAGACCCCTTCCCAGCTACGCCACCTTCCGGATCAAACCCGCTTTTTCCAGAAGTACGGCCTTTCTCTGCCAAGTAGTCGTAAAAATGCGTATTCCTGTCACCCAAGACTGCTTTGGGCGATGTTGATCAAAAGTACAGTTCTACGGTCACCCAAGACGCCAATGTCCGTAGAACTGTACTTTTGATCATCGTTGCGGATGCGCTTTGGGTTAGAAGCAGAAGGGGAGGCATATCATGTTAGAGTCTTCGGGCCTGCCGTGTATTGTTTGCTTTGTAGTAAAATCTAAGTGAGTTTATATAAGTACTTCAGCAGGTTATGCAATGGATCCACGAACGCAGAATATCAAGATGAGATGATCTAGAATTCTTCACCAGGCACCATAGCAATCCCCGCTTTGACTTCTTCCACACGCGTTTTCTCCAGTCCTGGCAGACCCATCGCTACCAGAGTCCGATCTGCCATGTTACAGCCGCTCAACCAAGCCCCTTCCGCACAGGGCGCGACACAGATGTCTCCACACCAAGCAATAGAATTCGTTTCGTCAAAGAGACAACCTGAAGAACCTAAGCCTGAACCTGAACCTTCTTCGCCACTAGAATCACTGACCGCATTCACAGGCACAGCATCCTCCCAATGCAGGATGCGGTTGACTTCGTAATCTGCTATCATTTTTAGGCTAGTTGAAGATGTATACGATGATGTAGAGGATGTTGTTGATGTTGTTGATGTAAATGTTGATGTAAATGTTGATGTAGATGTTGATGTAGATGTTGATGCTGTTGTTGGTGAAGCTGATCCTGCATCAGCGAAAAGCAAATCATCCAGAGCTTTGATAAGGACCTTCTCTGCAGACTTGCGGTAGCCTTGTCTTGTGCCCAAGTTGAACTCGTACTCAGCGTATGCAGCGGTAGAGAGGACAGTTAAATAGGCTATTTTCGTTGAGACTGCTGGTGCAGTTTCCTGAAAATCTTGTGATGCATCTCCAATACCAGCATCTTTCTTCTGTTTCTTTGCGCCCCAACGGGTATTCTTTTGACTTGAGGAGGGCTTCGACTCGGACGCACGTACTTGTGCTGGAGTACCTCCACCTGTTCCTTCTTGCTTTACGGTATTGTTTCCCACAAACGAGATGGGAAACCCCCCATCAGACATCGAGGATATAGTTCTAATAGAAGTTGTCTCGTTTTCTGTTTGTGCTACTTCTGGAACCACGTGCATCCCCAACCATTTCGGGACACCTAAACCTTCCTTAAACCTCACTTTCACTTGCATCGGTATCATTTGATTGCATCTCGACTTGACCAATTTTTCCAGCAAGTCTTGACAGGGAGTAATCACACTTCTAGCACCTCTTTCTCCTCCTCCTCCAGTAGATACGTCGTCATCCTTCACAGCACTCTTTAGAAACGGTTCGAATAGTACGTGCTGTGAGAATGCTCCAATAACGACGTCGAAAAAGACAGGACCGGATGCAGACCCTCTTTCTGGACCTACTTTTTTCGACGAACCCGAACTATCTTTTAGTTGCTCCAACGTTTCGAACGTCAGCGTTGGCTGAGGTCTTCGCTTCCCGAGTTTTAAGGACCAACACTTTGCAGCCTGGCCTCTTTCCTTATGCTGGCACTCATGCTGAACCAGCCCTTTCACCATCAAATCTTCCTTCGGAAAACCACGAACCACAGTTACAATACCTGGAAAATCTTGCTCCAGCTTCTGGAAAAGTGCAAGGATTAAATTCCACATACCAGAAGAGGAATAAAAACCACGCACGAGGACTTGGTCAGCCTGCTCTTCGGAAGTGGCGACCATAACGTCGCTCGTTTTGATGGCAGTACTAGAAGTAGTCGTCCCTGGAGGAACAACAGCTTTCCGCAGTCGGATTCCACTTGACAATGTTGTCGTATCAGAGACACCACCAAGCTCCCGAGCCTTATTTCCTCTACGAACATTGAGGTCGAGTTCTTGTACCAAAGGACCACCGTGACCATTGCCATTCTTTCCCGTGTTTGATGCAAGCCAATTCCCTTCAATTTCCTCACAAAATGGACTGCCCTTGTACGTCGTGATATACTGACACCCGTAATCGTAAAATGGCTGCTTTGGTTTACAAAAATCTTGATTCCTGGCACCGTGCATCTGCGTAGTAAACTTTCCACGAGCGGTGAAGAGATAGACGTGTGTTGTCGGTGTTACTTTTTCCTTCTGATTCCCCCTTCCCAGCTTGATAGCCTCACAAAGTCTCCTGGCACACGCCACCGCAGCAAGGCCACTCCCGACAATGGCGATGCGCCGTGTGTCTGGAGGAGCTGCATTTTTTGTGTCCTCCATTTTTGAGTATAATTTTGACTCTACTTCTAACTCATTTACGTTTGTTCATTTTGCCTCGTTGTATGCATTGACATTTTGCGGTTTCTATTGAATCCTGATTCTTCTGTGGACCGTAACAAAGGCAAACACGAGACATCATTACTTGACACATTCGATACGCGGCAATGCGCACGCTTCCATTTTTGACTTGATAAGGCTTACCGGTTCAAAATATAGCATTGGGAACCAAGTTGCATCCTGAAGTTTGCAATGGGGTACTTCACATGCACATCAATGGAGTGGGAGTTTTCATTACTTACTCCGACAGCACTTGTCAGTATGTACAAATAAATACCTGTCTTTCAAAAAAACACTATATCTATAATTCTTTCTTCCCTGCGATTGAATAATACTTTTACATACTGCTTACGAGTTCACTGAGTCCTAAGCTCATTGCATATTTATTCTCAAAATTGTTACTTACTTACTTCTGATGATGGTGATTGTAAATAAAAAATTGTTGAATAGAAGATCTTCATGACATACAACTTGGTGGATATGGAATTTGAGGAAGAATCGCATACAAAAAAACGGTATGGGGATGCATCATGAACATACTACATTCAGTTTCTTGTCTTGCAAAACTTTCTTGTTTGAACTAAAAATACCGATTCTTTCAGCGGTGTCTGTAAATTCCAGAAATACATGCGTTTTTTCAGCTGCATGCGGTTGCGGCACTGCCTTTAATCTACTATAAATCAATGTAAATCTAAATCTTTCATCTCTGCTTCATCTCCTCACATGAGCGTACCAGCAGTTCACCCCGAATTTGCAGCGTCCAAACCGGACGAAGTGGTTACATGGTGTTTGTGCCGGTGTTGACGGCGTCACGGACCGTGCTGGCGCCGCAGGTCGCACTGGTGTCGGCGGCGGCGGTGGCTCCTTCTCCTCTGGTAACTCCTCGTAGAAGAGTTGGCGCCATGCGCCATCTTCTGTAGTATGAATGGCGTCTATTCCATCTACGTAGCCAGACCATTACGGCTACCCTTTTCCCGTCAAAACGTATAGCACTAAGGGGAGCCCCGATGGTGGTACGGATGGAATAAACACCATCCATATGTAGTGAGGTTGAGGTCGGCTTGAGTCTGGTTCTTCTTCCTCCGCTTTACTCCACTCTGCACTAAAGCTTCTGGAGCAGGTCGTTTCGCAAAAGTACTCAAGTTCCATGTGTCCACTACCCGCGATTTCAACACTGAGCGGTAATCTGCCAGCAGGGCATCGGTTTGTTCCTTCTTCTTGCCTGTTTCAACGAGATGTGTGAGGACACCAGAAAGAACTGAAGATGGAGTTGTGGGCGTAGTTTTATCTGTTGTTGAACCAACTTCTACATGGTTAACGTCATTGACACTTTGATCATCACCGCCCTCCTCAGGGGCTGCCACCGTGTCCTTTGATGAACCACCAGTAGAATCTCGTTTCGTAACAGGCTTGGTCTTGTTCACTACATCAGCAGAAGTACCTTTGCTCTTACTACTAGATTGTTGATCACAGATTTTGCTGAATTCTTTAGCAGTGATGAAGATTTCAGCTGCACGCAGGTGCTCCTCTAAGCGCTTAGGCGGGACTGGCGGAGCATTGGCACCACTGCCACCTCCACGCCCAAGGAGTTGTCGAATCGTATCAACGTTTTGCCGCATTCTAGTGATCCCACCGCAAAGCCGTACCGCTTCCCTTATTAGACAGGGTAGAAAGAAATGGTACTCTGTCATATTGCTTCCGGATCACAACTCAAGACGTTTGAATGTCAAATCTTATTTACCTTGTTGTTTATCCTATTCCTTCGTCCTTCCATTAACCGAGTGCAAGTACTTGGCATAAATCATCCAGTGCTCGATAACCTTTGACGCATTCATCCTGCAGGTGCTTGCGCAACTCGGTAGCTGAGCCTCGGAAGGTGCAACCACGGTCTTTGTGAATGCATTCGTATTCTGCTTGAGGGCACAGGTCATCAAAAAATATGCCTGCTGCATTGCTGGTATCAGTACCTATTTGATAGATTTGATCATTACAAGAAACGATGCCGCGTTTGTCTTGAGCATCCAAAATCAATCGATCATATTACAACACGGTTACAATTTCCTGTTCATCCACCTGATGTAGAATTCATGATTCGTCAGTTAAGCTAGAAACTGTCTAAGCTTCTTACCGGCTTCTCCCGTTGCACAACCCTTTTCGGCCTCCCATATCTTGCGAAACACCATAGAATCGGCAGTCATGTGAGCTTCATAGTCGCGGTACTTCATGAGCGCTTTGCACTTGAGACATTTGACCATTTTCACTGACAGCATGTTTTTCAGGGAACCACAGATTGGTTCCACCTTACAGTCTGCATGTCCACAAAGGACGCAGGACTTGCCGCCGTCAGCGCATGTTGCACAAAGAAGCGCACCACAACCAGAGGCACTGCGAACATTGTGCAATGCTGTGATCGTCTTCTCGCACTTTGAGCATTTACTGACGCTTCTTGCGAACGCACAGTCCAGGTCGACGAACTCCATGGTTTTGTGTCTAGAAGAATCAAGATAAGCTTTGTTCTCAAAGAAAAGAGAAACTACTAGACTCTTTGTCGATTGTGGCCTCGGAAAAAGTAGCGTAATCGATTTCGTAGATACTTCTATTAATTACTTCAGATTGTGCTCACTTCATTTTGACACTCTTGATTCGCTCGTCTCCATTTGGATTTATCCAAACCCAGCGGGGCTTGCGCGAACACACATGCAAAAAATATCGCAATGAATAGCTGAGCTATTCATCGTCTTCATTGATCCTCAATATTTATAAATATAGTCCACCCTGTCATATGAAGATCTTAGTTTTTTCTATAAAAAGATATCACCTTCTCCTCCATCCTTACAAGCTCCCGCAAGAACATTAGAAGAAGTAGTTTTTTCACATATCTGTCCCATTATGTACTTAAATGTACGTTGTCACGACCCTACGGCGTTTCCATCTTCCCACATCGACACGACACCTGAATTTTCTCGGGCATTCTTGTAGCTCTGGAGGTCACATCTTCCGACAGCTGCTTTTTTAAGCATATCCGTCGCATTCATCCTGTGCCCTTCTAAGCATATCCGTCGTATTCATCCCAATGCCAGTAAAAAGTATCGATTTCCCAGTTCGGATCATAGATTACGAAGTTTCCTCGCACAGGAGCGCGGCGGGGCATGTTGCAACACCACACTTCCAAAATCACTTCAGGGTTCTGACGTGCGCGTCGGCAGGCTTGGTTTTCCGTATTGCAGATGTACACACCGCCACCCGCCAAGCCGTCCCATCCGCAGCGAAAGCCGTTATGCCAAATGCTATTGGCGCACGACCAAGAAGTCGCATGATAGAAGGGACCGTAAGACATTCTTTTCGTTTGGGAGATTTAAAGATTTTAAAGAGATAAAGATTTTAAGATGGGAGGGGGTGAAGAAATAAGAGCTGTTTGTGTTGTAGAAGACGATGTTTGTCTCAAGGAAGATAGATGATCTCAATCTCTTGATATGATGTTCTTATTATGGTAAGAAAACAAAGAAATGGAAGAATTTTCTAGGTTCGGTGTTACTAGAATACCAAAGCGGAACTTCGGAATGGGGAAGATTACCTGCTACATTTTTTTTGGAGAATGAGAAGACACTGGTCAACACTCAAAACTGATCCAGAAAACCTTGCTCGGCGGATATCTTTTCAACTACTCATTCTGAGTCTTGATTTCGTCCAATCCACGCTGCGCTTCTTCCCTTTCAAAGTGAGAGAATTTTGGGTGTACTAGTTGTTCTTGTTCTTGAGAGTACTACTACTACTTGGAGGGATGGGTACTACGACATCAACTACTTGGAGGATCTGGGTACTATGGATCCTCAAAAAAAAAAATCCAGAAAACCTTGCTCGGCGGATATCTTATCGATGAAGAAAAAAACTTTCTTGCAGAAACTTGCGCGCTTGGCTTTTTGGTGTTTTTTCGTTGTCATTGTTTGCGATCATCATCATCCTTCATCATCATGATCATCGATCCTGCCCGGCTGTCTTCGGTCTCTTCCAAGAGGCTCCGACACTCTGGAATTCGATGAGTTTGTTAGCAACCTTGTTTAGCATTGCAGCAGATTTGAAGATGTAAAAAGGACTTGTGACACGAAGAAGATTCATTCTTTTTCATTTCAATTCTCGCACTGAGACTACCGTGATTGTATGTTGCGGCAACTCTTAGCGTAAGTGAGAATAAGTAAAAACAAGCCGAGTCAGTGTGGAGAGTGCTGAGTAAGAGTGAGAGTGTCCTCTTCGTATTGTTCGCAGTGACCAGATTCTATTTTGAATTAGAGTCTGCTAGATTGCATCTCGGCCCCCTTATCTTGGATCCTTTTGAAGCATAAGAATTGACGAGAGCCGTCTTCAGGTTTTTTTTGATTGATGTCTACAAAATGGATGTTCTACTAGTGACTTGTTCATGGTCATCTCTAGATTTTTGATTGCTGATCTCTAATTTTTTTTTGGTTCTATGAGTGATCTCAGAAGTCTCTAGATTTTCATTTTCATCTTTCCAAGAAACGGTAATCCAGGCCTCTTTAGCTAGCTGGTCGCCATCATGTGGGGGTCGTAGTGTGTTGCTGTAGAAATGCAGTGTAATCCAGGATCCTCTATCTTTAGATGTTCTTCGAAAAGCTATCTTCAAACTGGGCTCGTCCACTCTTGCGTATGAGGCTCTCCTCCCGCATCGTAGGCCCAGAAAAAATCGCTCTGCTTGCATCCCTCTTTCCTGGAGTAGGCTGAGAATGATGTTAGAAGATTGCAAATTATCCATCAATCGTATAAAAAAACTGGAAAATTCAGCTAGAAAAATCTATGCACCTGAACTCTGAGGACATAAAATTCTATCAGACAATTCTTGTTTGAACGTCTCAGAATCCAAGGCTTCGAGGATCGTGGTTGTGTCCGCAGGGGCGAACTGGGTCAGGCGCACATCGATATATCTCTGCGTGGTGCCAGCATTGGGACCAGCGCATCCACCGGTGTGGACTTCGGCAGCTGCAAAAATGTTCAAGGTTCCACCAGCGCCTGCTTCGATTTTTACTGGGTACTGCAATGTCGGACCGAGCATTTCGTGGAACACCTGATCAACAATTTCTATAGTCTTAACCGTGACCATATCTCAGTCAACAGCTGCTATATAACAAATGATTTAATGATTATGATTCAACAACGCACCCAAGAGCAACTTCTAACATTACGGGACAAATTTGAAATTTCAAATTCAGTATAATCACATCACATCAAGATTACCTTGCTAACCTTTCCAGCCATCACGTGATTTAGTAATCACATCACATCCATTACCTGGCTAACTTTCCCAGCCATCAAGTCTTCAGACCCGCATGTTATATCCGTAAACTGATAACAACTCGCAATAACCCACGTGCCCACTATACTTCCATCGACTCCGTAACTCCACAGGTTCGTCGGCAATACTTGCAGGTTTTCTGATAGCATGTTCACGGCAGAACATCTATGCTTCAAGGGTTTGAACAGAAGTTAGAGCTACAATAGAAAGTGCTTCTATGTAGAAGGAGAACAAGAAGTGGTTCCCTTGATGAAGTACGTAGTAAGAAAAACAGTCTCATGATTGGCCTTAGAATTTTTCAAGAAACTATTTTACTCAAAAGAAAGAAACTGAATGAAAAACAAAAACTACTATCAAGAAAACTATTAAACAGAACCATCTTCAGCCGTAACAATCCACCATGGACGATTTAGAAGGATACTCCACTGTCTCTGAGGCCATTCCATACGCCTGTGCTGTGTCCGCGACTACTAGGTTCAGAGGAAATTCCAACTGCTTCTGCGCGTCCACGACTAGAGATGAAAGGGGTAGGAGTGTAGTGACGATGGTGGTGGTGGGGTAGCGATGGTGTGCGGGAAGGTGAAGAGGTGGTCATGGTGCTTAAGTACTTACCAAAGATAGAAGCAAGCGGTCGTGGTTGTACAACTACTAGTAGTTTCAAGGTGAAATGCTATTCTGTGCATGATCCGGGATAAGCTTATAGCACCTACCGGCAGGATGAAGCTAAGCATTCACACTACTTTTGCAGTCACAATACTCTTCGTAACTGCTCAAACAATCGTTTTGGCGTGACCTTATCTCTGACTTCCCGAAAGTCTTTGAGCTTGCCGAATCCCCCTATAAAAACCGGCAATCCAACGAATCCGAAGTCGCAACTAGCTGGCCCTATGCCAACATCTAAAACGTATCGTTTTCGAACATCTGTATCGCTTAAGAGGTTCTGGACCCCCTCTAAGAGCATATTCTCCACTTTTTTCTCCTTTCCGCAGAGTGCCGTAGCTAGAGTGCCATTCGTGGACTTGAAAACGTCTGCTAGATTCGATAGTGTGTAGTTTCCCCACATCTTCAACACCTTGGGTGCTATACACCACAAATCAGTCAAAGTTTCCGGAGTTGAGCAGCAATCGGTTGGTGCACAGTGCTTCGTCTTCGATAGAGCGAGAGTGGCGTTGCGCCTTTTAGAAGGTGTGGATGAAGACAAATTTTGTAAGGAGGATCACGGAAAGAAATCTTGTTCCAAGTTTCATCAGATTGAGTCTTCTAGATCAAAAATGAAGTCATCTTTCTCACTGAGGGAAAGACGAAGACCGTAGGACCATGTAACTTTAGGGGTAGGATGAAAACTTCGCATTGCTCAAGATGAGACCTCAACCATCAGTGAACATAACCGTTTGAATCATCGCTGTTCCATTGGCCAATCCTCCGCCAGTTCCATTCGTTCCATTTGCCATTGAAGGCAAAAGATTGCACGCTGTATCGTTCGCGAACGGCAGACTTGTTTTCGGACAGGTTTTGCCTAATGCAAAAAAATCGTCGGCACAAGTCCTTATGTGTTAGAGGAGGTCTGATTTGGGAGATGATCCAGTGGACGTGTGCAAGGGTGTGTGGGACCTACCTAGAGATGACCACTCCTTCATCTGTATTTGGACCCGTGATGATCCTCAAAATGTTCCACATAAAATGGTATGGAATCGACTCTGCGAGGTGCCACCTCTTTCTCTTGAAGCTTAACGGGACTCATACTCAGGTCTCCAGCAATGGATTTGATACCTGAGTTCAGGGTTTAGGGTGTACATAAGCTTCTTCGACATAGTACAGATAAAGAGTGTCACTTTCTTGACTTTCTTAGGCAAGAATCGTCCTTACATGTGCTCTCACGGGGTCAATCATGACAACGAAGAAAGTTGTTGTGTGACGCAGGATGGTCCAGAGGGATAGAAAAACCTGCCGCTTGCAATCCCTGCATGACGCTTCTCGCGAACTGTGGCGTCTGAAAGCGTTTTTGTGTGCCCTGGAGCGCATCCCCCGACAATTCCAGCTGGACTGCGTACGAAGCGCCATTCTCTGGACTACCCGGTGATATGGCGGTCTTGTGTATTAGAGCGACTACAAGTCCAGGTAAGTATGCTAACTAAAAAGTGTCCGACTCCTGCTCCTAAATCAACATCCAGGTTGGTCCTCGATGGCAGAAGCGACTTTTTCTGCTATTTCTAGTACTGAAATTTGTCTATGCGGGACCCTTATCATCAGTATATTTGGTGAAACCAGTTTTTATTACTCGAAGGAAATAATTCATCGTCGTATTAAATCAACGATTTATTTTCATCGTCAAAATCATCCTTCATCGAGGTCCGACTCCTGCTCCTAAATCAACATACACTTTCACACCAACTCCAGGTTGGTCCTCGATGGCGGAGGCGAAAATCTTTGACAGTGCGGTGGCGATTCTCTGCGTGGTCGTGTCTCCCCTCCTACTTAGTTGATGTTGCTCCAACAGATTCATCTCCAGCGGTGGGTCTGGGTGGAGGTCCTCTTTTGGGTCGAGTATTCTAAACGTCAACATCCTGCTCGGTAATAGCTGCGATTCTGGTGCTGCCCTCTTCCGAAGGATAAACGCCGAAACACTGGAGGTGACAAACAGGAAACTCGCAAAAGCACGAGTGCGACGCTGCGGTCGTTGCCGCGCCATCCGCGTTTTACTTGTCTCCATGGTCCGACTTGTCTCCATATTGACGATGATGCGCCCTACCCGCGCTCACCTCATCTTGGGTCATTGAGTTTAAGTCATGGCAGCTGCTACAATTTATAATTGGACCGATAGTGCCGTCTTGCACATTCCCTTTGATGTAGGACTCATCACAGCGCAGTTACAATTACAATTACAGTTACAATGGCAAATTTTTCGATTTAGTTCGACGCACCAGCAGCGGTGGGCGCAGAGAAAGCAAACACTTCACAGACACAAAGAAAAAACTATAGAGAGACTGAACAAGGAGCAGGCACCTCAAGTGAACTACAGAACGCTAAAGCTATCAACTTCAACTTCAATGAGAGATATACAAAAGTGCTTTGGAAGCTTGTGGTCAGCGGGTTGTAGGTTTTGTGCCAGATTTTGAGAACGATACGTGGTCCTTTTTTCCTCTCGATATTTTTCATTTTTTTCTCCTCTTTGTCACACAGAAGCTTCAATCTTCATCTCTGTGGACAGAAGACGCAAATGTCAATCAGAACAGATGTATGAGATCAGAAATGAAATGAAAAAACCAGACTAATGGCACTGCACACAGAAAGAGGGAAACTCGTTCAGTCCGTTTTGAGACCATGCAAAACAACTGTGAGAAAGAAAGAACAGGTACTACAAGGCCAGCGATAGAGAACTGAGTCCTTAGATTGGCCCGGTCTATTCGGGAGACAGTGCATAATATGTAGGTGAAACAGAAACGTGAGGCCCTTTGGGCTCTAATTCTTGCTATATAGAGTGACATCATCATGAACGATTCCAGAGTTCTAAATCTTCTAAATCTGAGCTGAGACATGCCCTCTTCCTCGTATTTGTTGTGTTTCGGTGGCATGCAGCGTGAATCATCTCGATGAAGTCTGTTTTTGGTGCTCCTTCTCTTAGGTCTGTCTGTAGTGCTGAGAAGTTTTCGCATAGAATGACAGACTTCTTGTGTATTTAGAACGTTGTCCTCTCTTTTCTGGAATGCGTCGTAACTAACCATACAACAAGAAAAAGAAAAGGGATCATTCACTATTGTATTCTAAAATGACTGGTATGTTGAAACTTCTGAAGTAAATATGTGTTCGGTATTTCAATGATGTTAGGATGTACCTGCAATTCTTCAAAACTTGTCCTTACGAAATGACCACACTTGTTCTAGATCATGTTTGTTGATCTTCACATCATAATTCTTTAGTAGTACGCAGACCTCTCAAAATAAACCGTGATTCTACTTGGTGCTCTTAAGTTGTAAACAATGAATGATGTCATAGTTCTAGTCCGTCGTGAATGACTGAAAAACAAAAAAGACTACCAACTACATCCAAAAATACCAAGAAATCCATGTTGTCCTTATCGTTAGATTTGGTACTGCGCATCCATCCCTACATAACCTGTACATTTAGAAGCACTTGCGGTTCATTATTCCTATTTCTTCGAAAACGTGAACATCCTCTAAATCTACTGGCTCAGAATTAGATGTTCCTCCTCTACCTCTTATCCCTGAGGCTCTCCCTTTGAATTTGAAATGAAGGGCGTTGGATATGTGACTTCCTGAGCACGAGTATACTGACCCAGGACTCCTCCTCCTGAGCATAGTACTAGCGTCAGTACACTCACAAGAGTCACCTGTACCCTACGTCTTCGAATCAGAATGTTCATTTTAGAATCGTAATAGATTTCCCAGTATACTTGGTATACAATCTTCATCTTCCCTAAACCCTTTCCGGCCTTCCCAGTAATATCCCCAATCCCCTTCTCTACCACCGTCAAACTGTCACTCCCTACTTGACAAGACCACATTATAGGCTATGATGTCCTCACCTAGAAACGTCTCGTGTATATTCTTGTGCTAGATTCTCAGATCTTTTGTGTTGTGCACCAACTAGAAGTCGTGTACTAGAGAAAGCATCGGATCCGTAGAATCTTCTGCTATCTTCCTCTAGACATGAAGTTGAAAGGATCTGAAATCTAAAAAGTGCTATTCTTGAGTGATCAGTATGACGATGAACCTAAGAAGCCCTTCCCTCGCTACCAAAGACATCATCCCGCCACCAGTTTCTTCTACCGCATTTATGGCGATGCCGAGGCGGCTGTCGTTGGTCCGCCCGCTGCCGGTGCAGCTGACGTTGCTCCGGCCGCTGCCGGTGCACCTGACGTTGCTCCGGCCGCTGCCGGTGCACCTGACGTTGCTCCGGCCGCTGCCGGTGCACCTGACGTTGCTCCTGCCGCTGCCGGTGCACCTGACGTTGCTCCGGCCGCTGCCGGTGCACCTGACGTTGCTCCTGCCGCTGCCGGTGCACCTGACGTTGCTCCGGCCGCTGCCGGTGCACCTGACGTTGCTCCGGCCGCTGCCGGTGCACCTGACGCTGCTCCGCCCGCTGCCGGTGCAACTGTCGTTGGTACACTCCCAGCCGCAGCAGCAGCCGCAGCCGCAGGGGTCGTCCCAGCTGGTGCTGCCGGTGGCCCAGTGGTAGCGCTGGAATCATCTGTGTGGTAAAAATATTTCCGAGATTTTCGTTGAGATTTTTCTCGATCAAAAATTAGAAGTTTTAGTCTTTTTCATTAGATAAAAGTCCCGTTTTCTTTCGTCCAGAGTCGGTGTGTGCCTACGATTGAGTACATCATCGGAAGTAGTAGTAGTGGAAGTAGTAGTAGTGGTAGTAGTACCTGTTCCAGCTGGGGTGATAGCGGAGACATTGGTCGACTGCAGTTCATCCTTTGCGCGCAGTGCACCTTGCAAAGTGGTCTGCAATTTCAACATGCTATCGTCGCTGAACCTGCACATTTGGATTTAGAGAGTCATCTATAATACCAAAGAGAGAAAATACAATCACAGACCTGTTGATGTTGCTCTCTAGTAAAACTTAAACGCTACATTCAGAAACCAACTTGATTGATGCGTTGCACCTACATCTGTTGATCTGTAGTCGTAGCGGTAAGGTCATTCAAGAAAAGTGCAAATCCTTATGATTCAAATTCAGGTTACCAAATATCGGAACCATTCAAAAAAAAAATCCTCCACTAAGCAAGAATAGTACAATTCCGATGGAATTCCGAAACCAGTGACGGTGGCGGTGATTTGGTAACCCTTCTGACCGGTGGATGGATCCATCGGTACCATTGCAACTGGTATTAGCGCTTCGTAGGGGGATTGGTGGCGGTGTGGGGTCGTTGGGGTAGGGGTTTGTTGGGGGACAAGTTTTCCCAAGGGAGGTGTCCTACAAGGTGATGTACTACGCAACATAGGACTTCTGCTAGAAATAGTACTACAAGGTGTACTACACAGGACGGCGTCCCACAACTCTGCTGGAAAGGGGCTGCCAGAAAGGCACTTCATACGCAAGAACATACTAATAGAGCGATAATCTTCATCATGGAGAGATGAAGGTACTTGGTTTTTACCTCTCGTGATGATCATTTTAGTATTTATTTATTCTCAGGGGGTCATAAAACAACATCCACGCTAGAGCAGTCTGCATCGGTGTCGGTGGATACATAGCTACCCTTGGAAAAGAAGCACTTGATAACCGTCGTAGTCGTATCCTGAAGAGATGGGTTTTGTGGCAAAAGTAAAACACTTCATAACCGTTGTGGTGGTATTCTAATTTTTGAGTTTTTTCAGGTGGAAGTGAGGACATGTGGTTTTTAAAAGCAGGGGACGTAGAGGTCTGGAAAAGTTTAGATTTAGGTGCCATAACTGATTCTATAGATGCATGTGTGCGGCAAAACAGAGTACAGTGTTGATAAGAAGATAGGGTTTCGTCTGAAAATGGACAGAAGTATATACCTCAATCAGTGTCTTGATTTTATCATCAGCAGAAGCCGGAGCAGGAACAGTAGTAGCGACGGGAGAAGCAGCAGGAGTGGTAGCGTCGGGAGCAGGAGCCACAGTGCTGGCAGCAGCAACGGCCGGAGTGGTAGAGGCACCTCCAACAGCGGCAACAGTAGTCGTAGCGACGGCCGCAGCAGCCGCTGGAGTAGTGGCATTTGGCTGCTGCAAAAGTGCAACGCTGTATTTTTAGTGGAGAAAAGAACGTGGGACGCTGATATTTTTGAAGAGATGAAAGGATGTGAGAGAAATATTGGAATTCTCTACTGGAATTCTTTTCTGGAAGGTCCGGAAAATTTAGACTTCTTTTCCATACTTCTCATCAAAAAAGCATGCATCCAAAAAAGCATACAATTTGCGCGGATCGTCGATGTGGAACTTCAAAGAGAACGGCTTTCCTCCCGGTCGACGCACTGAAGTTTTGAGGATAGAACAATAATCAAATCAAGAAGACTTTAAATAGGAATAACTACACGTTCTTGTATAAACAAATCTAAATAATCTAAAAGTAGGAAGCATATGATGTATACGCGTATTCGCATGGCGGATCTGGTATCCTTCAGCGCCTGCCACGAGGGCCAGCAAAAGTGCAGAACGACCGCCCATTTTTTAGTACTTGCAGTTCTCTCACAACAAAGTGGCTGCTCACAACGAACTGGTGACCAGGCTCTTTCTCAACACTGGTGGCTTATCCTTAGGTTAGGTTGTTTCCTAAAGTGGGAGTTAGGTAAGAGTGTTTGTTGTTCTGGAGTTTAGGTTCGAGCAGGAGTGAGTAGTTATAGATTACAGTTTCTTCTTGACCCTGAAGTTCGTCTTTGAACTACTCCTTTCGCAGTAATAGAGATATGTCGGATCTTCTTTCCCACAAATCGCAATTTCACCTTCCCCACAAGGCCCACGTGTCTGCCTAGTCCTCTAATAGTCGCATGTTCCTTGTTCTTTTCGCATGGGGATAGTGGTTCTCCAGGGTGGTGGGCAGAAAAAGTTCTTCGCTAAAACATAGGTTCTCAACAAGAACGGGGAGGTAAAACGGAGGCACTAATGTGTTGTTCCTTTTTCCTTGCGTTGTTCTTTTTTTCGTTATACTTCATGCTCGGGCAAGACGTTGATCATTCGTGCAAGACGTTGATCATTCGTGCAAGACGCTGATCATTCCTCTTGCTCGTGTCCGCCAGAAATTTTCGGACTCCGTGCACCTTCTTCTGCTTGCAAGTATCCCGCCCGCAGTCCTGCCCCCCGAACTGATAGTGTGCTACCCGAACCGATAGTGTTGCACTTTCTATCACTCACAAAACCTAACTGATAGTGTTGCACTATCTATCACTCATAAGGCCTCCATCGCTCACAATTTTCTCTGCGGGTTGGATCCTTGACTATTTGAGGTTGATGAATCTGCAGAGCAAATCTAGTTCTGCCGTTCTAAGCTATTTCACAAGCGTTTTCAGTCGTTCCAATCCTGTTTTTAATTACACACCATCCTCATCCTTTCCATCTTATCATCATATTTTCAAGGACAGGGCTATTTAATTTTTGCTCCGACGCTTCACGGACGAGTGAGCGTTTCTAGCCAACCTGTGTCGATTTTATTGCTACAAAAACAATGTTGAATTTCAATTTCCTACTACATCTTATTTCCTCGCCCTGTCCCTGCTTCTGTTCTGTCATCAGCACTATAATTACGATAAATCTTTCCCAGTTGCTATTTCGATCATCTTAGTCAGACTAACTTGTAAATTTTGTGATCAGTTGAGTTGCGTTGTTGATAAGCGAAATTATATTTAGTTCACGTTGTTGTAAATCATTTTCCTCCTAGTGAAGCAAACAGGTCCAAATCCGCCAAATTTATCCGAGCTTCAGCATCCAGTCTGTCGTGTTCTCCATAAAGCGTCCCCGCTCGGACGCCCTAGTAGGTGGAGTTATACAGTAGTACGTAGACATGATACGGTCGTTGTCACATCATGTATCTTCCATTTATTACAGTGCACTTGATCTATGTCGAGACTACTCTTCATGTTAAACAACAACATCCATTGCATATTATAAGAGGACACAAAATGAATTCCAACTGCAATGCGTGCATATGTCCCTGTTGTCAACTCTCCTGACGACGGCTGCAGAGATAAGTTATCATCTAAAAGTGCTTCTAGTCAGACTACAGCGAATTATGCAAAAGCATCAATCACAATAGTACGTGTTCAATCCGTGGTTTCGCCACATGCCGCCTGTACCCAAGGCCTGTGAAAACTTATTGCTCAGGCCATGTCTTCCACCTTGCAGAACCTCCGGTGGCTTGGAACCATACCTGTGAAAGTGGTTAAGAATAAACCCTTGGATCAAGTTCTGTTTGCGCTATGACTTTCAAGCAAATTGATCTGAATTGGATCTTTTCTAGAAGCATGAGCTGAAACAAATAGGTCGAATTTAATACCCTGAGTTGGATCTTTTGTAGAAGCAAGAGCTGTATTCCGGTCCCGCCGTAGGTGCATCGACTTTCAATGGCGGCAAGCCAGATCGTTTTCTTTCAAACGCATGCTTCTCCTTCTGCTCTTTCGACTCCTCCTTCACCTCTATTGGCACGGCCGCCTGGAAGACCTGGTCGGTCTCCAGATCGTCCCTCACCGAAGCCTGCGCCATCTTCTGGGGTCCCCTCTCCTATCTATAAGAGTGGAAGTTCTAGATGGAGATCATGATGTGGATAACGATAAACCAATAGAAATACTTTTCTAACTGTAGGTAGTAGAATCTCTTGGTTTAGATGAAATATGGTTATAGAAGCTGGCTTGAAAATCACGTGTGTCTGATATTGGCGCAATCGGTTACATACAACAGGAAATGACACCGCGGGAAAATGGGAAGTTGTAGGCAGTCGAGAGTCTGAATAGTCAGTGCATGGGCAACTTTCACTACCTTATAGCGATGAAAGTAGCTAACTACAATTGGTGGGATATGCAGTTCCCTCTATCTTGTGAGACAAACGACAATCTCAGTGTCCTTCATCGGGTGTAGAAAACTGCGAGCATGATGGGGAACTTTGTCGCCGCAGATGGGGTATGAAATCACTCACAACGAAACGAACACTCATGTGCCACTGCTCACGACTGTCAACTGAAAAAGCAACGATATTCTTTAGATTTCCGAATAACGTTCTCCGAGCAGTTCGACCAAAAACTCAACTCGTTATCAGGTGGTACCGATAGATCAGACCGACAGGAGGCAAAAGATTTAATTGAACGACTTTGGAGAGTTGAGTACCGATCCGTTTAATACTAAACACGGAAGTAGCGCAAAACCCGAGGAACGATACTCATCCTGGTCCGTTTGCAGAACACAAACCCCTAGCGTCAAACAGAAAGGTAAACCATGGCCGCGGAGGATTGCTTCACTTTCACCCTGTATTCGAAATAAATCAGTCAAGCGTCACACGCGATTTTCATGTTTATTCTGCGCTTCAGATAGTCCATACTTGCCGCCAAAGCAACAGCAGGTATATTTCATCGACTGATTACTCGTTGCATTTTTTTTGAACTCTTGTACATCAAATACCAGGCGTTCAGCTTTATTCTTTCTTGAAAAACCAAGCACAGGGATTTATCAGTGTACAGTATCGGAGAAAACACGCTAAATTTTTACACCATCTATGCACATTCAAACCAGAGATATCTCATTTACGCTAGAAGTCACTTCAAATCCAGTATTTTTGTTTGTCACCTATAGTAAAAGATGCTTAAAGAACCAAAGCACAAGCACCGCATCGTGAACGTTACGACCCAAATCCGTCATCTATGTATCTACTTTACTTTTCAATCACGTCAGGTAGACAGATCGATCGTCACCAGTCAGTCCACCTCAACACAAAGGACGCAAGAGGTTAATGGTCTATTTCATAGCCGTAAACATTCATGTAAACAGTAAGCGCTCAAAGCACTATAATCCTCAAATCCCGTTTTAACACTTCGTCCATAAATTTCTGGGTCAATTTTTCGTATTCCTCTTCCGTCGTGTACTCGACTCCATACGGCGCGATCAAGGTATTTTTGTACTCGGTGGTTTCGCGGACCCGTTTTCCTGTCTTGCCAAGCCCTAAAACAGCAACACAAGCGTTGTCGGTGAGATATGAAGAAAGTAGGGGAGATGGAAGATGTTGTAAGTAGAAGAAGGAGCGGAAAAGGAAGATGTTGAAGTTCAAGTTGTAACAAATCTGGAAGGTGTATTTAATACACTATTAAGGTAAGAGAGACCGGGAGGACAACGTTCGTCAGGTGGAACTTTGCAGATGTATCAAGGTAAGAGAGACCGGGAGGACAACGTTCGTCAGGTGGAACTTTGCAGGTGTATTAAGGTAAGAGAGACCGGGAGGACAACGTTCGTCAGGTGAAACTCCACATGCAAACACGTATGTAATATTTCGATTCCACTAGTATACCACGAGTTTTGTTTGTTTGTATTGATGCGCTCCGGGCAACGCGTACGATCTCGCCGGATTTTTGTCTGAACTAGAAGTATAAGTAGATTTTTATACTGAATTCACAAGCCAGACTGCCTGCTTACGCAAGAATTTCTTCCATAAAGTTGCATGCGGCATGATGAACACTTTGCCTTCCCCCTTTGCAGGAACAATTTCCCTCGTTTTGCCGTAGCCGTCCGAAACGCCCAAATGCTTGATGGCCCAGGTCATTTTTTCTACAGAGCCGTCGTCTTGTACACAAGGATAACCAGCGTCACTTGCTTTGGGGTTAGAGATGGAAGAATCCAGTAGTTAGGAATAATACAGTAGGTATTTACCTTGTAAGTATGTACAAGCAGTAGCAGTACTGCGTCGCTACTATGCAAGTAGCATTCTTGAGTTCGAGTCCTACATTGTTGAAATTTCTCAGATAGAACTAGAAGGCGTTGATTCTAAAACTGTTACTGTTGTTCAAAATCTAAGCACGCCTTAATCATCGACGGCCCCACATATTCCATCAATTTCTCAACATCCACGACATCGCCAATCCAAGCGCACCAGTAGGCATTGCCTGGACCTTCACTGAATAAATCTTCAGGACCTTCAAAACAACGCATGTCCACATGGGACAAAAACGTTTGATCCGTTAGTTTCCCATTATTAGCGCCTGTTGTTCTCTATCCCTGGTTGAGCGAGGTGCCCTGTGTCCCCCATTGTTTCCCCTTGAAATCAAGGGGGACGCCACTCAGCATAGTACTCCACGTGGGATAGCGATAAACTAGTCTTAACATTACTGGTCACAAATCCCGTCGCAGCCTCTTTGCTTGCAAATTTGAAGACGCAGCAATGTGGCGGTCCAGTGCAAGCCGTTTCGTATACACCATAAGGCTTGCCCGCAAACAAACATTGGCCACCATCTGCGGTTTTGATATCGGCTTTTGTTAGAGGTCACCCTAATCCATCTCGAAATGCATCCCAGACGCCTTCTCCCCTAAAAAACAGACTTTCTCAGGATCGATGTCTTTCATAAAGATGGATTCATTAGGGGATGAAGCCTTAATTTTAATTGCTCATCAACCAAGGCTGCGAAAGAGGCGTCTGAATCTGATCCTTCTGGAAGGGATTTGAAGCCGACAAGCACGTAGCCTGCCATTTTGACCAGTTCGGCTCCCTCGTCTGTTGGTAAAGCCATGATTTTGTTTTTGGTGCCGTGAAGATGCTTTACGTCGACGATTGATGTTTTTTTGTCTACGTTCGGACAAGATAGACACGTATACGTACTAGAAAATTACCTTCAAAGATGCAGAAGAGCGACTCTAAAAAACCTACGATACTGTGACGTTACTGTAAACTCAGACTTCCTTACTATACAGAGGCTGAGGGCCTAGGAAATATACCTTCATCCGATGGTAGGTAGGATAAGAACTTTTGCTGCAAGATTTAGAGGCATCATACTATCTGACAGTCAGTTCTACACGTTTCGAACGCGTCATGCCATAAACTGTAAGCCAGAAGCATCTTCTCTCTTGCCTCGCAAGACTACTCTTCCTCTTTGGCTCGTTGCTGCAAACCTCAGTTGCTATCTGAAATTGAACACGCCTAAAGAAAATAATTTCCGAGTAAGTACTAAGCGCTCGTCCTTCGCATAGATAGAGCTCACCCGATTCAGTTCAAAAGCCTCAAACAATCCACTTGTTCATTGAAACACAATATAACAGTACCGACTTGGCATTGCGACCTCTCTGACAGTGCGTCTCAGGACCGAAACAAGAAGACTAGATAGAGGCACATCCAACCGATTTGGGACCGTTCAAGTAACACTAGCCTATAGTATTGGAGCTTCCAAAACTATGCTCCCGCGGTAGCGAGATTGCGTGCGTTCTTTCGTCTGGTGTGCGCAAATTGTCTAAGTATGCGTTTCATTCATTGCGATTCTGTCATTGCGAAAATAAAACCCAGGTATCCACCATGCAAGTCCATGCATTATTGTGTTTGAACGTTACGAAAGAACCAAGATTTCCGAGAGATGCCTTGCTAACTTGTGAGTCATTAGATTTCCTATAATTTCCTTGAGTCCCCGTAGGTGTCGTTAGATATTCCCAAACGGAGATAATATGCCCACACGACAACAACATAGTTACTCCCTAGTTGTACATCATGAACGTCGTGCCCACACGACTACATCAACATAGTTACTCCCTAGTTGTACATCATGAAGCCGATCTCACCGCTTTTTCATGAACTCGCTTTTCATTACGTAATAACTGAACGGATCACGCCAAAGTGGATAGCTCTCCTCATTGTCCTTCCATCGCAAGAAAAACGGCACCTCAGCATTGTCACTACGAAGAGGCTCGCCTTCTGGCTGGTCTCCCAATATCACATGCCACATGAACTCGAGGGAGTAGCAGTAACTGAGGAAAAAATGATGTTGTGAACGTGAATTCTAATTCAGGATGTGCATAGTACTAAGTTTGAAGACGTTATAAGGTTGATCATCAGGAAGTGATAGCCACCTGAGGATGAACTACCAGTTGTAATTTCAAACATAACTACCAGTTGTACTATCAAACTCAATGGCTATATCAAACATCAGGGGTACTATCAAACTAGGTATGCTGCAGTTGTAGTTGTACAAGTACCTCAACCGTTGTCCCTGATATTTCTCGTAGGTTGGGCCGACGCGTTCACAAAGGTCAGGAATTGAGCCGTCCACGATCTGCTGAAGTCTCTCCAGCCTTGACTCTGGTATGCTCATCAGCTGCTTTTTCGATACTAGGAATTGGGCGAGGTGTTAGAAGAGGCAGACAACTATTCTAGAGCTTATATATCCGTCGATCTCACAATAAATTCTATTGGAGTACTCAAGCACTCTATTTGAGAAGACCCAAGACTCACATAGACCCATAACAACAATAAGTTTCCAACAGCCCTTCCCTTCCTCTGCCCATGACGTATCGAAACACCTGGTCTTGGCACGGTGTTCGCACTGCCACTAGTCTTGGGGTCGACAAATGCAGAAAACGCACATCTAGTCTTCCTTGCTGCATCGCGGAAAGCATCAGGTTCAGGTAAGAGTACTGAAACTGTTGCCAGTGCGAAATCGGGTCTCCGTGAAGGAATATTGTGAAATCACCCAAGTCTGGATCGCCGATGACTTGTTGTTCAGTACCTTCGTTTTTCAAAGTTGCACCACTAGACACAGCAGTAGCATGAACTTGTTCCAGCACATTCTCATCCTCCAGTTCCTTCTGATGTGCGATCATATGCTCATTCAGGTTCTCTTTTTGTGCAAACCGCAAAATGTCATCGGCTAAAAACTCCTTATTCTCCCATAGGAATTTCTGTCTTTCGTAGGTACTCGTTCGCGCTTTCCCATCTCTAAACAGCATTTTGCTCACGTGTGCACTATAGGCAGAGCACTCATCACGTCTGGCGGATCGTAGCGTTACCTGATCCTTAGCGTCTTGGAGTCCTAGGACATGCAGTGCTCCAATCTTAGCGCCGAAACCGAGGGTGACATTGTAACGGGTATGGAGAATACTGTCAAGCTGTTGCTGGGCAGCAGTCGATTGATCGCTCTCGCTCGTGTCTTGGATGGCCTCTTGTGCTGTTTCTGCATTCCCAACATTAAAGCGCAGCAGGGAACAGTGGCCACTGACTCTGAACGGAAGAGACCCCCTTCAAAGCTGTCCCCTTTTGCCTTCGTTTTCCCCTGTTCTCTCAAGAGGTCACCTCTTCGATCTCAGTGACCAACCCCAATAACCATTGAAAGTTGAGCCTTACCAACAGTACTTCTACCGTAGAAATTTTCCTCCAATTTTATCGCCGTTCCCGCTAAGTCACCGTTTTCGTCGCATTTTTCATAGATGAACAGTCTCAGGGTGCGCAGAACGTCCACTGGCCAGACGAGTTCATTTGCTATCCAAGCCAGGCTCTCTCTACAGTGAACTATTGCAAGATCTAAACTTTGGTGCACTGTCGTTGTCGCGAGGGGTGTAGGAGCTAGTGCTGTAGGAGACGTCGTTCTCCTCGTGGTGCTGTCGACAGCTGCAGGTGGTGATGCTGATGTTACAGAAGGTGCAGAGGCAGGTGGTCCTGTTGTAGGTGTTGAAGTCTTACCTCCTTCCTCCAACCTCTTCTTCTCAATTTCTCCGTCCCCACTTGCACTTAAACTTATCCTTCCTCTAGTACCAGCATTTGCTAAAACTTCTTCCGCCCTCACCTTCTTCGCCGCTTCTAGCTCATCGTGGGTGTCCAAGTATTCGTCATGGGCTTCTGTGACTGGCCACGTGTCCAATGCCACTGCGCGATGCACCTCCGGAAGCTTATTGGCTAGCATATCAATCCCTACCTGGAAATACATCCCGGCTCGTTCTGGATTGGAGTAGAGAGATGCTTTGGCGACCAAGAAGGCAGCCGTGAGCATCCCACCAGGGCAACTGCTGACCAACTCATCTCGATATTCACCAGGAAGGCCGATCAAAAACCAAGCTTCTTTCAACGGCAGTCTGTGAGTTTTCTTCTTGTAGTACGACCACAACCGCATCTGAAAGTGCGGACACGAAAAGGTGTTCGCATGGCAGGTCCCATCTGGAGTGCAATACTCGAGCTTGAACTCGGAAGGATAGGTTGCTTGACCTAAGACAGCAGGCAGATGGAGAAACAAGAACGCGAAGACCTGCATGAATACCTGCATCTTGATGCTTGTAGTAAAGATGATGGCAAGCAGTAGATGTACAAGTAGTTGGGAGAACGTTTAAGCAGTAGCAGAGTTGCCATGTTCACTAATGACGGAAACAGGAATTATACAGTGAATCACGATATTTTTAATCATTAGATGTACTTTCGTGGCGCGTACCCGTAGCTGACTCTGACCCTATGTCGTTCCTGAAGAGTGTAGATTTTTGCAATCATGATATTGCCCGCAAACTATCAACCTGGGTGCGATCGTGCATCGCGGCCCTCTCTCTCTCCCTTAGTGTCCAGCTCTCTTCTTCTTGGGAAGATGACAGATAGATTTAGAAAGAACACTATGCATAGCACACCAACAAAACGTACTAGCAGTCGCGCAGCACTTTCTCTTCAATGCGTCTGGCTTTGATACTACGAGACGTCAGTCGTGTCAGAGTCGGATTGATAGCGTTACAGGAGTCGTGTTTGACCAACGATCCGTCTTTTCGGGGATTCCTTATGATCATGGAGTCTTGATCTTAAACAAGGTAGATATTGAAGGCACCACTACTGCAACATGCTGTGAAACAGCAAACAAACGACATGATATCAGTGAAGCGTCTCCAGCACCTCACCACTTCTGTTCTTTCCCCCACCAGTCTTTACCCCCTCCACCGCCGTCTCGTCTATCCCCTCCTCTATGGTCCCGATGGCCCTTGTCGTCCCAGCCCTTGTTATTTCTTTTACCTCCAGCATCTTTTCCTCCATGAGACCTAGTATAGCTGCTACCATGATGCTGGTCACCTCCAGCTCCACCCCTATCTAGATGATCTCGACCACCACGATTGGCACCATGGTCTCTGTATTGGTCGATGCGGTCACGATATCCACCATGACCAGCGTGACCACCCCCACTTCTATTAATATTGTAATTGTCTCTGCTCTTACCCCCACCTCCAACTCCATGGTGGTCTCGACTACCTTTTCCTGACCCTTCTCTGTCACCACCATATCCTTCTCTCGTTCTAGAAGACCTATTAGGCCTGACGAAGTCTCCTGGAGGAGGTCTGTTGACCAAATCTCCTCCTGGAGGTGGTGGTCTCGAAAATTCTATTATAGGTGGCATCAAATCAGGTGATGGCATCTTCAAAGGCAGTTGGTCTCCTGCTGATCCTGCAGCTTTTTTCTTCGCACTATTGGGATCCCACATGCGCTTGGCTGCTGGGGTTAAGTCGTCTGGGTCTACTACAGCATCCGGAGGCTTTGATGATGCTAGTCCCTCTCCTGCACTCGTATTGACTCCTAGTGGTAGGTTGAGTGGGAACGCTGAACTTGAGCTTGACGAACTGCTAAGTCCAGGAGGAGCGCCGCCTCCAACTACTTGAGGAATGAGAGAACCTCCGACTACTTGAGGGGTGTGGTCCTTGCCCATTGAGTCCTTGCTCATAGAGTTATGGTTCTTGCCTCCACCCTTGTGATGCTCTGCAGAACCAAAATGATCTTCTCCTCGCTCTCCTTTTTTACTATTTTTGCCTCCCTTCATCATCTTATTCTTACCCCCGCTGCCGTATTTGGAGCCCTTCTTATCGTATTTATTGTTTGACGACATATTACCTTGAGGGGGGAACGAGGAACTACTACTCGAGGAACCTCCCGGTCCCGGCTGTACTGGCCGCATTCCTGTGGGCATCAAGTTCTGTGCTGATGGTGGTACCAAAAAGCTTGCAGCTGCTACAGTCTTGTTCTTAGAGATCAAAAGTTGTCATGTCATGTACTACCTCTTAGACGTAGTTAATATTAGAGAACAAAAGAACAATTCATTTCATAGTTAAACCACGGAAATTACATATTTAAGTAATTCTACACAATCCATTTCATCTTTAAGTAATTCTACATCAATTATTAGTACGCTTCTGGTGATGTATGCGTTAATTCTTTCCTTCAGGAGTTCTTCTGAGCAGTGGTAAGAAGAAAACGAAGGGAAATGATAGGTGGAAATGAATTATCGCGAGCCTTAATGTTAGTCTCCTCTGCTGAGGATGCTGTTTGAGAAGTGGAGCTTTCCTTTGAGGAGTTCGACTTCTTCAATCTTTTCCATGGTGGGACAGCAGCTGCTTTCGAGGTGGAACCGTCGTTCTGCTGTTCCATCTGTCCACCCAAGCTAGTGGTAGTGTTGGGAGAAGCGTTGATGGGTGGGCCTGAGAGTGAAGCAGCTGTCTCGTGTCCTAGAGGGCGTGGAGGTACTGAAGCAGGAATAATGGGAGTGGACATTTTTGTCACACTTGAAGAATACTTCGGAACTGGTTGTTCTACTCCAGTAGCAGTATGTAGTTGATCTTCGGTACTAGAAGAGTGCGGCCGTTTATTACTCTCTATTGATGTTCCGTCGTGATGAGGCGGCATAGAGCTGCTAGAAGTGGCTAGTACTCCAGGAGGTGCGCTTGGAGGTCCTCCTATGCCTTCCCCTGCTGGAATACCACTAGTGCTACTACAACTGCTAGCTGAGGATCCTCCACTACCTCCCTTGACAACAGATACCCCATGCTTTGCACTCGACAATAATGATAATCCACCAGGTTGTAAAGTTGAAGATGTTGAACTCGCTAATTGTTCGACTCCAGGTGGGGGACCGATCGACGGAGGGTTTGAATTCATGTCTTCATCTTGGGTCGGGTTGGCGTCGCCTGCAGCAGGAGGATGTCCAGAAGGACCGTGCTCAGGAGGAGCGGACCCAGGAGGAGGCACTATGGGCGCTCCCGCGGCACCAGTATTGAATGCATTGTAGCCTTGTTCTGGCGTATGATCTTTAGCACCTCCAGAACCTTTCGGGCCACTCGCGCCAACTACGCTCCCTCCGGGATACAACATCCCCGGTGGATGATTATAGCCTTTCATAGCGCCTCCAGGGAACATCATATTCGGATTCATCTTCCCACCACTTTTGTCCATGCTCATCATGAGTGGGGGTATCTTTCCACCAGGGGTTCCGAAAGGCTTCATCCCATATGGCTCCCCTTGATACAGTCCGCCTCCTTTTCCACCTCCCATTTTAGAGCTAAATTCTCCTCCTTTAAAAAGATGTCCATCTTTCATGTGACCAAATTTGTTATTGTGCTGATGATAGCTACTTATTCCTCCCATTTTTCCTCCACCTTTTCCATGATCGTCGTCATCCTCATCACTCTCCGGCTCTCCCATGTGTATCATGTCTGCGAAAGCCGCATCAGCTGAACCTCCGGGAGACGCTTTCGGCGCAGCGACGGTGCCGCGCGGAGCTGTGGTACTGTCTGCTGACATCAACTTGGACACCTTACTGGTAACCGGATCGTCCTCTTTCCGGAATAAAGGAGGCGGTGCGGAGGGGACTGCACTTGGATTGGCAGAAGTTGTAGAAGTTGCAGAAGAGGAAGAAATTGTTGTCATTTTTGCACCAGGGTTTTTGCTAGTACTACTAGTAAAAATAAGAACTTCTGCATTTGGCTTACTAGTCGAACTTGAAGATGTTGCTTTAGTAGCTCCAGTCCCTTCCTCGACGTTCACCTGTTCACCGGGCAACACCACCGTACTGGCCATTCTCGTCACGATTTCGTCTAGGTTCTCTGGGATGTCCTGCAGATTGTCGAGAGCATCCACGAACTGATCCCCCTGCTCTCCAGCATCCTCAGCCAAGATACGCTCTCCGTCCTCCTCTTGTTCTCGCTGCAAGCGCTGCTTCTCGTTGCAATTAGAACAGGGTCGAGACGATCTTTTCTACTTCTCTCCTTCTTACTTTCTCTTATGGAGGTAGCTCTTATGGACGAGGTACTAGCTCTTATGGACGAGGTACTAGTTCTTATGAAGGTGCTACGTATCATGCTCATGTTGCTGCAAAGGACGACCCTAATATTTGTACAGTTGTATCAGAAGACAAATGGCTACATCACTGTGATGTCGCACAACATAACTTTCGTTTCCTCCTCCTTGAGCACTTTCTGCATCTCCCTTTCCCTCTCTACTGATTTCGGTCTGAGCACTTCTATCACAGGATCTGAGCCCAGTAAGCGTCCTCCACGAAAGTTGCGGCATTTTGGCCACTGCTCAGTGTGTTCGTTCCCCTCAAAAAACGACGCATACGTCTTGGCTCCCCAGGTGGAAGTGGTAATATCGCGACCCAGAGTGACCCAACCATCTCTCAAGTTGCCGTCACAGCCGAAAAGTTCGAGCCGGCGTCTGCCGAGGCAAAAATGCTCTATAATCTCGTAGAGCTCTGCCGGCTTTTCGGTGGAGCCAAAAGATTCAGGCTCTTCCCCAATAATCACATCGGTATCGATGTTCGCATGGATGAAATTCGTGTCCACGGAGCGACGAACGGTGCCTGAAGGACAGAGAAAAGAAGATTTTCTAGCGAGTGTGTGATCTCGTCTACCAAAGCAAGCTCAGAGGGCTGAGATGAATTGAATTGCAGTGCAGCCCGGCATCTCTTCATCTCTACAACTCAAATAAGCGGGTAAACCTTAGATAGTCAAAAAAGTTCCACAATAACTAAATAAATGCAAAACATCTACATCATTCACACCAAAAAGCCAAAATCTACGAAAATATACAAGTCATTACCCCGTATCCCCATCAAGCAATGCTCTTTGGTCCGAACAAAATAGCTGTCGTTGTCCAGGAAGTTGGTGTTTCGCCTGTCCACGTACTCTTCATTAGAGGTTGCGACATTGCATTCTTCAGATCATCCCTGACCCTTTCCCTACTGGAAAAAACGTCAATGCGACAGTAGTGAAGAATTTACATTGTGGTAAGAACCCTTAACTTCAGGGTTACAGTCCTTCCATGTCCGGTTCGTCTTCACCCAGCAAATATCCTCAATCCTCCTCAAATTCCACTTATTGAACAGGGCTCGGCCTTCCTCCAAATGGGTTTCGCCTACCCAGAGGAAAACGAAACAGCGCTCGGCCATGACGTCCTGGGGTGTGTAGTAAGATTGGGAAAGCAAGGTGTGGAAGATTGCGAGAGGTGTGTAAGATTGCGAGAGTGAGACGAGAGTTGAGTGGGTGGGCACCGAAGGAATAATGTGGAAATGGTGGCATCGGGAATCAAGCAAGACAAAACACAGGTATGCATGATCACAGAGCACTGAGAGAGAGAGGACAGAAAAATAATTTCCTCCATAGGTTGTACAGATTTAGCACAAAATGAAGTAGTCTACACAAACACGACAAAGACCAAGTTATAACCGTCATTACCTCCAACTTCAAGGATGCAATTTCCTGGAAGGTCCATGGGGTCACGTCTTCACCGTACACGTCTAGACCTCCTGTTCTTCTCCAATACTCTTTCCATGGCGGGTCGATGACAACTACGTCAAACCTCATGTCTAAACTTTTAAGCGAAAAGTCTTTGAGGTCGCAGCGAAGCCCCATCGCAGGAGTGGCGCGGTCTGGTTTGATAGTTTGGGTTTGGAATTATAAGTAGCTATAATTTGGAGGAAATCTACAGTAGATCATATTAATCATAAGTAGTTACTTACTTTGTTGAAGAAAGGAGTAGTACTACAGTTGCATTGGCTTTGGAGGGCACTAGTCATATGGAGACGTCTTGATAAGATCGAGTAGATCTGTTTTGTGTAACAAGTAGTATGCGTCTAATTGAACGAGATATGCCGAGAAAAAGGACCCCGCGTCCAAACTCAGTGGGTGTGTAAGTTGCATCTACGTACTTGGAATTAGGATTAGGATTCAGTCCGTCGCCCACAGTTTTACCTGCATCCTCGAGCGAATTAACGCAGCCGTTGGAATCAGTTATAATAAAGCGCAATCAAGTCCTAAAGGGATAGTACTTCTAATAATCTCGTCCTTGAGCTTGACCAAACAAGTCCTAAAAGGATAGTACTTCTAATAATCTCGTCCTTCAGCTTGACTACTCTCTCCAATTTCCGGTAATCCTCGTACCGACTGCTCAGGTCCATGTCGTGGATGAAATTTTGTGGTCGCAAGGTCGTATCCACAAACACTTGACTTAGCGCTTGGTAATGGCAGGGGGGTAAGGTAATGGAAGCAGGGTTTCGATTTCTTTTATATGCACTACCTGAGCGCCAGTCTGTCTTTTTTTACATGTACTCATGGAAGGGGGGGGTCGCAGTTTGAAGTAGTTGTCGACCCGTGATGGCGAATTCCCCCTTGAGGGCTTCATCCCCCTCAACTTGAGGGCTTTAGTATTTCGTGATAAAAATCAATAAAGCACTATTTTTACAGTTGTAATCAATAGGATAGCGACCCCCTCCAAGAAGCTCCCCCCGTCAAGATTATAGCCTTAATTGACAGTAGTCATTCCTCAACACTTCTTCTGTCACGTTACCAGGGTCTATCCTAGGCGCGCCTGTTTCGGGGCCAGCATCGTTGCCGTTTGTATTAGAGATGAAGAGTTTATTCCTGTTCCTCTTCGCGTTGGTGATTCAGATAGTGACCCTTTACCGGGTCATTCAGATAGTGACCCTGTACCGAAGCCCACCTGGAGACCGTTTGCCCCTTGCAAACGTCTCGAAGATGCTTCCGAAGACGGATTTATTAGGGGAAGCCTTAATTGTAGCACTTGTGTTGGGAGGAGGAGTGACGGTCGTGGCTCCTGTGACACGACCGGAAGAAGATCCTATCACTTCTAAACCATGCCCACCAAAAGCTCGCTGGTGAGGAATCACAGAAGTTCCACTAGATGCTATTATTGGAATCACTGTGCTGCCTGGTGGAATGTTGCCCAGTTGAGGTCCTCCGCCACTGCCTGGGGAAGAAGCTAAAGAGCGGCTACCTCCATACTGGAACTCGCCAGAGGAAGAACTAGGACTCGACTGCTCCACTCCATTCCGCGAATTGTGCCGGGAACTCAGGGAAAATTAGAACAACAATAATTGAATTTGAAGTCCATCTTACAATTATTTTGAAGACGTGAAGCAATGAAAAACAAAAATGCATTATGTCTGAACAACTAGTAGTAAATCAATTGGTAATAACTGAGTTTGCGAGTCGAAAAGGCAAGGCATATTTCCATCAGATGGCAAGGATCACTAGTAGACCACTTCCTAAGTATCAATTTGATCTTCATGAACCCATCAGCCATAAAAATTCTGCGGGGCTTGCCCTTGCCCCGAGTAACTCGCTGGTGGAGCCGCGCCAGGTTGTGCGGGGCCATAGTCAACAGGTACTTGATTGTACCTATTATCCCTTTGGTTTCCTCTACTCTTGTAACCACCTCCTTTTTCGTTGTTGTATCCTCCACTAGTGCCTTTATTGGAGTGGCTATGCTCGCCTCCTCTTGCGGAATTCGGATGCCTGTTGCTATAATTGTTGTCACGATGTTGCATTTTCCCATATCCGAAGGTTGCTGAGGCAGTGGCTGCTGAACCACCACCCGACGATGAATGCCCATGCCCATGTCCATGTCCTCCTCCGCCGCCTACTTGATTTTGATTGTGATTGTAACTCTTTCCACCACCGTTCTTATCATTTCTATATCCACCACTTCCTTTGTTCCATGATGAGTGGTTGTTGTTGCCACTGCGATGGTCCCGGTGAGTGCCATATCCACCTTGGTCTACTCTATTATATTGGTGTCTAGGTGAGCCCTGAGGAGAACTACGCACACGATTTCGGTCTCGGGAGTGGCTACGCTGTCTCCTAGGGTTTCGTTGAGACATATTAACGCCATCGTGGCGCTGGGAGACGTCTCCAGGGCTGCCTGAAGGAGGCTGCATTTTCTTCGTTTGTGTTGGATACTTTGGTGTGCTGTACGTAGATGTACTGCTTAGAAGTTCATCTTCATGTTCAAAGAGGACAAACACATCGTGTTGCTCAACAAAACAAAATGATAACGCCAAAAGAGAGCCGAGATAATCAGACTTCAAAACAGCAAATGATCACCATATACAAAATAGCCTCAACACAAATCCCCTGTAGATAAAGACGATGACACAACAATAAAATTGGAAGGACGATTTCAAAAAAGCCTATATATAAGAGTACTCAAAATTGCCCTATCGTTTTTTGATACCGACTACCACAGAGATTCAGATTCTCACACCATGAAGATCCGTGCTAACTCATCCTCGACATAGGAAGCGGCTTTCATCAGGATCCTCGACATAGGAAGCGGGCTACACAGACTCGCTGAACAGTCGACACAACAGTAGGGCATACTCGAACCCCACGAAGGTTTTTTTTTGACAACGACGGCTTTGTCAAGCGTTAGTCGTACTGTAGTGGATACGATCCATCTATTGCGTTCTTGAATCGGATCTCCAAATGCGTACGGAAGATCGAGTCAAAGAGTAATTACAGAGCAATTGTGAGCAATATTCATACCATTCATCATAGGTGAGCAAGAGCAAGAGATACCATTCATCATAGATGAGCAACAAATTGACATTTTTCAAAGAGTAAGAGTATTTAATAATGAATACTAGTCAATACTAGCCGAAAAACATACTTTCCATCCCTGGGTCTACTCCTGCTGACCGGGCTAGAATCTCTGTCAAAGAATCTGGTGATGGTGCAGGGTCTTTTCTACTACTTGCGGTAGCTGTTTTGGCGTTGGCAGTTGTAGAAAGGTTGTGTTTTGTTGTAGCACTACTAGCAGTACCATCGCCAGTGTGACCTTGTTTTGGATCAGCATCTTGACCCTTTCTACTTGGGCTTGCAGCATTACTATGGCTATGCCTACTGCTCCCACTCAGCGGTGCACTCGACGCACTATCCCCACCGCCTGCTAGTGCTGCCTTTCTGTTCTTAGGAGACCCCGTAAACAAATTTGCACAACTTCCTGCAGCCTGTCGGAAGCCCTGGACCAGAGACCTCAGCCTTTGACTCGAAGACTGCTTTTGCAAGCCTAGAAAAACAGGACTCTCCAAATGCCCGAGTCGGACAGCTTCTTCAAGGGAACTGCTGAAGTCCTGTATTCGGATTTATACATAGGTTGAGATGTTGATGGGCGAAAAGAGTACTAGAAGTGATTGACGTTAGTCTCTTGGGTGATAGGGATCGTTATCACGTCTTTGTGCACCAGATTGAGCCATCAATCACACTACATACAAATAACCTATTTGCAGTTCAAATACTAGAATACTGTACCTGCAGCCTTTCCGTCGTTACAAGCGTGACCGAGTCGTGTGCCCTGAGCCGCTTCACTGTGTCATCCCGAAACGACAGCTCGTCTTCTAACTGCTTCTGCATACTGTTCACCGCGTCCAGCAATTCTCGATGCTCCTGCCTCAACGCTTGCCGTACACTCACTGCTAGTTCTCGCAACTGGCATTTGGAAAATCGATTTATAGAAGATGATGATGCAGAGCTGCTACCAGTGCCTGCTTCAGATGCAGGACTTGCAGATGAAGGCATGCCTGCTTCAGATGTGGTAGCAGCAGTAGTGGGAGAAGTGGTAGCATTCACATCGGTAGTAGCACTAGTACAAGAAGCCCTCGTACAACTAGTACTAGTACAAGTAGCACTAGTACTACAACTAGTTTTTTCATTCACCGCATCAAATATCTTCCCGCCACTGCTTGATGCGGATCCACCACTGGAGGTCGACCCTCCTCCGCACGCTCCTCCTCCTCCTCCTCCGATCGATCCTCTTCCAGGTGAGGCAAACATTCCGGTGCTAGGTCGCGTGGACGCGCCACTAGCTGGGCGGAAGGAGTCTAACTCACTACTGTCTCCAGATGAACTAGGCATCATAGCGACAGAATTGTGCGACTCTGCACAAGATGCGGAGTCTAGTTCACTAGCCGCTTCTGTATCATCCGCACAGGACGTGGAACAAGAGGTTGAAGAGCTGCATGAGCTATAATTATTACTCAGTTTGTCACGACCTATTTTCACTGCATCGGGTGGAAGAAGATGTGGATCTTCTTGACTAGAAGAAGTAGTTCTTCTAGCACTACAACTAGTACCATCTGGTGGTCTATGATGGGGATTTGGGTCTTCCTCTAGTGATCGATGACCATCCTCTTTCCTTCTCGGAGTAGTACTTTGTGTTTGTCCTGTATCACTACAACTGATTCCATCCTTCTGGTGTGGCTCCCTTGCTGTAGTGGAGTTCCCTGATGCACCAACTGCAAAACTTCCTCCTCCACTAGAAGAAGCTGCACTCATTGTTGTTCCGCCAAAACTTCCTGCTACTGCTAAATTCTTCACTGCACTGCTCTTGTTATTCGCTACAACAGCAGTCATTCTCCTTGATGATGATGCTGATGACCTAGCCCCACTGGAAGATCCTGTGGTTGGTCTGGCAGTACTTGGACGAGAACTCTTCTCATTTTCGATGTCGGAGTGATTCATCACATACCGCAAAGCTACTGGATCCTTCTGAGGCAGCACAGAAGCGAGAGGGACGCCATGAGTAGTCGCAATACTCCCGAGTTCGTCGAGAAGATTGCGGCACCTGGCATCGAATTGGAGGGAGGGTGATAATGCGCGGCTGACAAGTACCATCTCAAAATCACAAAGGAGGTTGTACTTAAATCAAAAACTATACCTATCCGTCACCAACCCTCTCTGCGGTGTATCCAACAAGCTCTTCTTCGTTTTCGCCTCTTGCTCCTTCGCTTGTAAGAGGGAGTCATTCTGATCGCGGAATTCCGATAAAATTTCCCGCAAGCAATGCAACTCCCTCAACAAGGCCTTATTTTGCGCTGGAAGCTTCTTCTGCTTTGCTTCTTGACCAAGGAGCTTCTGTAATTCCAGAAACTCGACGTCCAAAACCCGAGTTTGCACCGTGGACCAGACCAACTGTGTTTCTGCTATGCAAAATTAGCGCCAGCTTTTCACTATGCGTGGTTGAGTGAGTTTCCCCTTCCCCTCATCTTACCTTGTAAATCAAGGGGGGCGCCACTCGGCGTGATTCGCGTGGGTGATAGTGAAAAACTAGACTTAACAAAAAGCACTACTCTCACTGCGGAAGACCTCATCATCGCCACTAGTTCCGGCTCCGACAAGAGGCTCCTCCCTGTCATCATGCCAGGGAGGCGGGAGAGGCTCCATGGTTTTGTGTTTTTGCCTAATATTGGTATTGGGTGGTAAAAAGTAAGCAGTATGCCGTATACAAGGGTTGTTATACGGTCGTCGCTTTTGGTCCTTGTTGCACGTAAATGCTTACGTTTTTGAACTATGTTTCGCTTAGTGTTGGCTTCTTCCTTACAACGATGCTCCTGACAAGCATTAGTGCATGTAGAAGATCTTTGGCTCTCTAATTTTTTTTTGGGAAAAAAGCACCATGTAATATGTAGGTTGTACTGACATCTAGTAGGGGTCAGCTGTATCCTGTTTTTTTAGCCGTGGTCATGGGGAAGGGTGCTAATTATCTAAGGACCATCTCTCAAAGCTTCGATCCGACTCGGAGCAATCTAATCCCTCAGTTTTAATTGTGTTCCGGCGATGATTTCTTCTTCGTGTGGAGACCGAGAATTATGGTGGAGGTGCAAAGTCGAAGTCCAATCATCATCCTAGCAACTAAATTGTAGGATAGGATAGGAGGTGGTTCGCCGTCCACAGTGTGACCTGCATCATCGAGCGAACATTTGCAGCCACAGAATTGTAGATGGAAGAACCGATGGACGATAGTAGATACCGAGAGACCGAAATACAAGAAACCATCATTTTCATTTTGACTACAAACGAATCCGTGACACGTGGTAGAAAAGCCTGCGGGCTAAGGGTAAGGTACGCGGCGTGCGACAACGATTACTTGCCGTGTTCATATTGCACTTTTGGAAAATGATTTCCAATACTGCTATCTTCCTGCAATGAATTCACCATGTTGCTGGTAGACGAGGTACTAGACACACATTCATATAATTGCTCTTATCAAGAACTACTTATCACTGATAGGCCATGCATCGGATGTTCAACGTCATGACTTCAATATCATTACACCACATGATGGCTGTGAATAAGAGGAACTCTACAACTCTATAATCCTGTGCACAAAATACAAAACTGACCTCGTCATTCAGATAGAAGTAAGCCAGTGAAATGCAAAGATGTGACATACAGAAAGAGAAACTACGAATGTGAAGGTTTCATTATTCGTGATTTATCGGATGATTAGCTGCTTCTCAGATACTATTTACGAGACGTGGGTTTAGGACCCACTCCCGATATAATAAGTCAGAAAACTACTACTTCCTCCTTCCACAGAACATGAAAATTGAATGCCGTTCTTCCTCTACTTTCCCGATCTGGTAAACATCGGACGAAATCGGTGCACGATCTAAGAGACAATGTTCGAACATTTGGTTCTTCAATTTCTCCGCAAAAGCATCGAAGCCAGCTCTTTTCTCCCTACTAATCAGAACTACGACTTCTGCTTTCGTTGCTCTTACGGTTGCAAGTAGAGCTTCAACAGTATCAGGGTTGTAATTCACGTCGGCACAGAGACAGACGTCAAAAGCGGAACAAGAACTGTTGTGAAGATCATTATGCTTCTTGGTCCTCTTGGTAGTGGTAGTGAAGAGACTACTTCTAAAGGAACAGGAACTAGAACAACTTTTCAAGGCGTCAAACCAATCAACACGTTGTGTCTCGATTTTCGTTGGAACTATCGCTTCACCTTCTTCAGAACTTCCTCTTGTTCCTCTTTCTGCACTACGACTACTATCACTAGTAATCTTGTCGTTAAACTTCTGCACTTGCTCTAGTGTTCTCAAATATCGTTCCGACAAATCAGTAGCCAACACAGAGGATGCTCCAGTAGCTCTAGCCGCGAACGCAGGCAGTCCCAAGCCACACCCTAGTTCGATTACGCTTTTATTGAGGCAAATCTCAGGGTTGTGAAGTAGAAACTCGCTCAAGAGCCTGGCAGAAGGCCACACGAAGGAACGTGAAGGATTGATGAAGAGGGAGAACGACAGCGGGATGACTTGTAGTGGGGAAAAAGAGGAAGAAGATGTTGATGGCGTTGTCGAGGTGGGTGAAGACGATGTTATTGAGGTGGAAGTCGTTGCTGAAGTCAAGGCTGTCGTTGCTGACGTCGAGGCTGTCGTTGCTGAAGTTGAGGCTGTCGCTTTTGAGGCTGGGACTGTCGCTTTTGAGGCTGAGACTGTCGCTTTTGTGGCTGAGACTGTCGTTGCTGAAGTTGAGACTGTCACTGTTGGCGCTGTCGAGCTTGAGGGTGTTGACGATGGCGCTATATTTCTCAACGAAGTACTAGAGACAACAGCAAAGCTCCTATTCATCTTCGCGATCTCCCCAGCACCTAGCCTAGGTCCTCCCGGTAAAAACGCCTCCTTATGTGTGTACAACTCGAATTCATCGTCGCTGCATGCATCACCATCATCAAATAGGTCGAAGGCTGGCGCACTGGAGTCGCTGTCTGATACTGAATCTTCTTCTAATGTGGAGTCCTGTCGTGATGCAGGAGCAGACTCATGTAGAGTACAACCGTCTTCTGTATCGGATGTGCTTCTACTAGAATTGGCTCTCTCGTCTTCCAATGCTGCTTTTGTGGTCTGCGAATCGCTAATGCTGTGCTGTGTTTCATCCTCATGTCGTACTTGTGTGCAGGGTTCATTCGTGGAAGGCGAAGCTGCTGTCCCAGCTTGTGTGCTCATTGTGGATGGACGCGCCATTTTTTTTTGTTAAATTGCAAGCTAGAAACGCAAATGCAGTGAATATGCAAGCATATGACGGAAATTATAACAAACCCATGTATCAACAAAATGAATTAAGATGCACAACAATTCACTAGGTCCTCGACCTGCAGTGTTTAGAGATGAATCAAAGATGATTTATCTTCAACGTAAAAACGGAGATCAACATTGCATTTTGAATATTGTAATCGTTGAAGTTGATGGTCGTGAGCTTTCTTTTTGCGGTAAGTGAAGACTTTAAGAACTTCTCAATCAGCATCAAAGATTTGTGAACGTCTACCCTGTGTCCCCTCCCTTGGACCCGCTTCTTCTGAGCTGTTGTCTTCGGAACACTTTGTTCATTCAGTGAGGAACGCTGCTCACGAAGAGCATCTTTACTGCTGATCTCATTATATAAATTGCTTTTCTTAGAATCTAATTGAGCTTCTATGATCATCAGCTGCAATTGCGTCGTGTACTTGCTTGCGCGTCGGAGAAATAGAAAATCAGTATCATGACGTCTCCCCAGTACTCGTTTTCTGCGTTGCAGAGGGAAAAAAATCCAAAACCCTATCAATGACGTCCAACTCTAACCCTAAGTGCTATCTTCACCTCCTAGGCACATCATGCACATCCTTTGCTCGTAGAGCACGTGCATTACCAGTACCAGCGATCCGCATCTTCCCAAATGTACCGGAGATACTAGAGAAAAACGAAGGAGAGGCATCAGAGGGGGGTGGACTGACGTCTTCAGTCTGCCCCGCGTCTCCACCGTCAGGGTCAGTCTCCCTCTCTATCCCACCAGGTGATCTTCCCGTAGGATTAGGCTTGATCTGCGACAGAGTAGAGGACGCAGGTGATACACTTAGTACACCTACGCCCGCATCCGCATCACCAGATAGAGATTGGCTACCAGAAACTCTGTCCCTAGTTGTACTTCCTCCCATCCCCCGAGCAGCTCCTGTTCCGCCAGTAGTACTACTAGAATTCATCGTTCGAGTATTCTTCGCTGAACCACTTCCGCCTAATGCAAGAGGCAGCTTGAATTGTGAAGCATTCAAGCTTTTCGTGTTCATATGCGGTGACCCTACTTCCCTAGGCACCGACGACTTCTTCAATTGAGCCAGATTGTACAACGCTTGACCAGGTAGGAAACTCGGTGTCGTGATTTCTTCATCGTCTTCTCCTTCTGTGTCGTAGTCAACACCGCTATTTTGGTCATTGTCAGCGCCGCTAATGCCAACGCCGTCCTCACTGCCGATACCATGATTTTCAACAAGATGCATGTGGGGAATTAGAAATTTTGTAACTCCACATGTGGGCCTACGACAGCCATAACTCCACATAGTATCCACGACCTGGTGTTTGACAAAGCCTACGACAACCATAACTCCACATAGTATCCACGACCCGTTTCTCCCACGTCATCTTCGAATGGCTTATCCACATCCAGACCATGCATCCCACCTCCACTTGACGACAACGGTGAAAACAGGTTATCGAACTCGCCTGGCGACAGCTGCAAAGTTTCTGGGACATGTCGACTCATTTTGTCGTTTTGAGGAATCTTTTTCACTGGGATGACCTCCTTCGACCTCTTTGCTGTTGTAGATCGGATGATCTGTATTACGTCCTTGCGGAAATCCTCGGTCACCGCACCTGCAAACCAAGGGTCCAGAAGGAGGTTGCCAACGTCTGCTCTTTTTGCTGGATTCAAGCGGATGCAGTGACGCACGATCCCGGAGGTTTCGCAGAAGGGTTTGGATTGCGAGGGTTAGCAAGTGGCGTGTAAGATGTTGTAGACAGTGTTGTACTCACTACGGAGTTGTAAGGTGTAGACAGTGTTGTACTCACTACGGAGTAGATGCCATGTAATGTGGATCCTCTTTACGTGCGAAAGTTCCATTACATAAACAAAAACAGGACACACCAGCAGTAGTAACAACCTCCTTTCATAAATATACTGATTTGGTGGTGGATCGATGTCCCAGAACTGGATTTTGTTCCAATCAGGTAAATCCCGCACGCCTGGCCACTCTGTTGTGTCTACGGTGCCCAAAGAGTGGAATATCTTGCCCAATTGTTCGATATCGCAATCGCCGTTAAACAACGGTCTGTCATTGAGCAGCTCGAAAACGATGCACCCAACTGCCCAAATGTCGATTTTTTCGTCGTAGGTGGGAGTTAGAAGTGGAATGGGAGAAGCGGGCTTGTGTTTCCGTCGCATGTGTTTGAACGTTCTTACAGTTCATTGGCTGATCTTAACACTCCTCGGCTGTTCTTAAAGCTAAACACATCTGCTGTTCTTAAAGCTAAACATCACATCGGCTGTAGTTCTTAATTGTGGTGGAGCCGACCTAACTAGAAAAAAGAAAGACCATCACATCGGCTGTAGTTCTTAATCAAATTCATTGACTCTGAATACGTAGGAAAACTCCTAGGTTCGTTCTGTAGCATTTTCGATCATAGTTCACACGTGTCATGTCATTGTGCCTGCTCATCTTCTGTAGCTTTTATTGTCTACTTGTGCCTTAAGAACGACCCATACAAAAGCTCCACTGACTTGTACCACCGAGTACAAATTTCACGTGTGAGCATCAGATTATCCACAGCAGGATTCGCCTGTTCTGCTTTTCTACCATGATTCACAGCAAGTCCTGTGCGAGCGTCATAACCGGGAACATCGCACCCATCGTCAGATGATGTGCTGCAGGACAGGGGAGCCACTTCGTCCAACGCCGACGCAGAACTTGGTCCTCCAGGAGTGCTTTTGGTCGGACTACTCTGTTCATTCTTCGTGGTGGCTTCTAGCTCATGATCCCCTATCAAACACAGAGGAGTAGAACCTAGAGCACTACTATGCTGTTGTGCATTCTTGAGTATTTCATCGGCAACCTTTGAGGAAGAGAGTCCTCCTGAGAGTCCTCCTACTCCACCAGTGCTACCTCCTCCTACTCCACCAGTCGCCATTGTACCAGTCGCCGCAACAGCAGGTGCCGAAGTATTTGGTATGCGGCAAGCGCTACCGAAATCCGCGATCTTCAGAAGACCATCTCTATGGAGAAGCAGATTTCCTGGCTTCAGGTCCCGGTGCATGACCTTCCGGTTTACGTGTAATTCTTGCAAGCCGGTGAGTGTTAGAGGGTGAAGAAGACAAAGCTTCGTGGTGAAGAGGATGTGGTGAAATCTGCACTCACTTCTAAGTTCTCTCCATAACAAAGTGCAACTTAAACTTTCTTAGTTGTTGCCTGACAGCTTATCACTTCGATGTGATAAAAAGAGGAAGAGCTGACACACGCTAAACACTCAAAGCTTCGTGGTGAAGAGGATGTGGTGAAGTCTGCACTCACTTCTAACTCCAAAGTTCTCCCCATAACAAAAGTTGCAACGTCAACCTTTTCACCTGCAGTTCCGAGAGTCCAGAGACTTTCCCCAAGTCAGCTTCACAGTACTCGTAGACTAAACAATGGCAAGGTTGCGTGTCCGATCGAAAGTGGTCGATCAAACGGATGATGTTCGGATGGACGGATGTTAGAATAAATAGGGTCCGCGGAAGAAGTTTTCCTGTAAGTACTAACTTTGAGATGTATGCTCCTACTAGCACTAGTTGTAAGACTTCACAAGTCATAAGTATTGTCTCGACCGCAGTTGTTCTCCTCTACTGGAAGCGGAACAAGAGAAAAACACCTTATCAACAGTAGCGCCAGCACCACAAGAAACTACTGGATTTGTCGGAGTTTTTCTTTTACTACTATTTCCTCCCCCACCTCTTGTTCGTCCGCCAGGGCCAGTGGTACCAGAAGACGGACTAGAGGTGTCAAAAGTGTCGAATCCTAAGTCGTCACGGGTATGCTGACCATTTGGAGACGAAGGACTGCACGCGGATCCCAATAAGTACTCCTCTAGGGACAAAGACGCGAGTTCGTGTCGAGCTCCTTCGACGAGAACCTACCAAAATCGAGTTAATTGCTGTTCTTGTCTGAAAATGAACAAATTAGGAGGACACCTCTTTCTGCGTCGATTGACTGCATTTTGTGTACAGAAGAGATCTACTTGCTAATACTTGTACAAAGATGATCCCACACTTCAATCAATGTAAATCGCCTTCTACCTGTTTCGTCTCCGCATCACAAAACAACCCAGCAGCATCTCCGAGCAATCCCGTAGCAGCAGTGTCGATGCCTCCAATCGATCCTCCTCCAGCACCTCCACTATAACCATCGTTTCCTGCAAAGCCCAACTGCTTCCAAGTTTCCCCAGGATTTTCTTCCGCGTAGAAAAATTGAAGTTCTCGAATTATCGACTTAGTCCAGGCATCACACTCTTCCATCACGATCTGGCCACCTGCAGCAAGTCTTCTGCCAGCTTCTCGGAAATAAACTTCTTTGCTGTTAGAGGAGTTCTTGTTAACAGATGAATAAATGGTAACACCTTTTCCAGGTTAAGATTTAGTCCATCGTGCCGAAGCGTTCTAATCTCGAAGATTACCTCTAGCTGCCCCTTTCGGTACTTATTTAAACGCTTGAGCACAATGAGCATAAGCAGAAAAGGACGGATCAGTAGCAATACTCCGCACAACCATACTTGCCATAATAATAGCAACAAGCTCATGATCAGGTCCATCGCGGAGACACGCCTTCGATACGGATCCGAAGCGGCCTTCCGAAATATAGCCAGTTAACTTGTACTTTTGCATGGTGGGTGAGATGTATGAATGAATGTACCCACTCCAGGGGTGAAAGAGAAGACGACTCTACTTCGATCTACAACGCGTATGTAAAAAATCGGGTCGTGTGTGTGCTGCTTTCTAAGACTTTGTTTTAGTTTTTTGAGAAACAAGAGCACTTTTTTATGGTTTTTTCCTGAAATACTGCTCATTTATGGCAGTTGGCCGGTTTTCTTGACTAGGGGGTAGAGGCGCACATTCTTGCAGATCCATGGTCTACTGTCTATCTTTTATTATAGTTGCAAAAGAGCTTTTCTTCAGTAGGGTTACTGGTGTGTGGAGGTGGTTCTGTTGGCGTAAACAACCAGACTTGTTCCTCTCCACGGCTTCACAGGATCTAGCTCATCTGAGTTGATGCTCTCTCTAGTACCGAGCTTCTTTGTCTGTCGTCGTTGCTCACTTATAGGGACTAGTGCTGTAAGGACCTCTTGGTCTCACCAGTGGCACAACAGTGCGCCTTCCCGTAGCAGGACGCAAGGCGGTCAGTTCAGCATCCAGCTAAAAAGTGTCAGGGACACTTTCTTTGCTCGAATCTATTACCTCAATAACGTATGTCTGTTCAGCATGGCAGATCACCTAATCAATTTCTTAAAGTTTCTCTTTCGCGAAATGGAAAACAATTTTTACCTTCTGAAAGTCACATGACATACTGCATCGCTTTTCAGTATCAGTCAACGAAATGTGGAAAAAAAAATTGAAACACGAAAGTGCTAACTTCGTCTCAACGTTGTAAACTAGTGCATGTCTGCTCAGTTGTAAACCATTCACCTCGTCGTCGTGAAATTCATGATTACTCTTAGGCGATTGCATCGCCTGCCATTAATCCAATTTCCAGCTTACACCCCGTCTGTTTGACTTTGTCCCTTCAGAGAGAGAGAACACGTCTCCCCGACTAGAACAGCCTGCTCCCCTGCAGCAACCTCTACTCTATCCCCACCTCTACTCTATCCCCGCCTCTACTCTATCCCCACCTCTATTCTGTCCCCACCTCTACTCTATCCCCACCTCTGCTCTATCCCCACCTCTACTCTATCCCCACCTCTACTCTATCCCCGCCTCTACTCTGTCCCTACAGCGATGGAAAATGCCTTCCCTATTAGAACAACCCAGCTCTACCTTGTCCTCTACAGTCCAGCTCTCTGTCCCTGCAACGAGTGTTTCACCTGAAACAAGAAGTCGATCTCCTTCTGCCTCATTTCCTGGTTGTGCTCGAAAGCGGCGACCAGTGGCGCACAGCGAGCGTTAACCTCTTGCTTCATATCGAGAGCGGCTTGAGATTAGAGATCATAGACGAACAAAGACGAGTTTTATAATGGAGAAAATTCAACTAAGGACTGCAAAAATCCGGACAAAATTCAATCTTCTCGGGCATGATACGAATCCGCAGAACACTCGCCGCCTACTGCGCT
>CAJINU010000041.1:0-178068 GCA_905178165.1 Amoebophrya sp. A25
GCTCCGGTAACCTTTTGCCTGGCGATCTTGGTCATTTTGCTGATCTTCATGCGTCTGATCTTTGTGACATTTCATGATTATGACCTTGACCAACAATATTATTAATCTATATTATTAATCTATATTATTAATCTCCGCCGCCATAAAACTCCCCGCCTAACCCACCGGAGATTAGTCGCCCCCTGCCGCGAAGCTATTGGCCATAGCCTCCTGCCCTTTCCCCTCACTCCTAAGCCCGATAGTCTCCGGCCGTTTTCTTGTTGGAGTTCACCTTTCAGCCCCGTGGCAGACTACCAGAAAAGAAGCCAGAAAAATGCCCGACGGGGGTAGGGGCGCAAGCTGGCGAGAGAAGTCCAAAGAGAAACAGCCGAAGAAAGACCTTCGACCAAAGACACCTGGACCCCAGCCCTATGCTGGACCAGTGGCGATCTTTGGACCGAAGGCGACCTTCAGACTGAAGGCGATCTTTGGTCCGATCTTTGAACCAAAGGCGATCGTTGGACCTACCTACCAGAGACGATCTTGGGACCAAAGACGATCGTTGGACCAGCGCCGATCTCTGGACCAAAGGCGACCTTTGGACCAGAGACGACCCCTGGACCCAAGACGACCTTTGGACCCAAGACGACCTTTGCTATTGCTGGACCCATGGCGACCTTTGCACTGGACCAAAGGCAACCTCTGGACCACCGGCGACCTTTGGACCACAGGCGACCTTAACCTTTGGACCACATCCACCGGCGACCTTTGGACCACACCAGACGACCGCTGGACCAAAGTAAGGCGACCCTTGGACCAAAGTACGACGACAAGTAGAGCGACCTCTGGACCAAAGTAAGGCGACCTCTGGACCAAAGTCAGGCGACCTCTGGACCAAAGTAAGGCGACCTCTGGACCAAAGTAAGGCGACCTCTGGACCAAAGTGAGGCGACCTTTGGACCAAAATAAGGCGACCTTTGGACCAAAGTAAGACGATCTTTGGACCGAAGGCGATCCTTGGACCAGAGACGACCTGTGTACCAGAGGCGACCTGTGGACCAAAGACGATCTTTGGACCAGAGGCGTCTTTTGGACAAGGCACGACCTGTGGACCAAGGGCGACCTTTGGACCAAAGACGACCTTTGGACCACCGACGACCTTTGGACCACGACAGACCTCTGGACCAAAGCCGACCTTTGGACCAAAGGCGACCCTCAGACCAGAGGCAACCGCTGGACCACAGACGACCTGCAGACCACTCCACAGGCGACCTCTTAAGGCGACCTCTGGACCAAAGTAAGCCGACCGCTGGACCAAAGTAAGGCGACCGCTGGACCAAAGTAAGGCGACCTTTGGACCAAAGTAAGGCGACCCTTGGACCAAAGTGCGACGACCTTTGGACCAAAGGGCCTTGGACCGAAGGCGACCGTTGGACCAACGGCGACCTTTGGGCGACCGCTGGACCAAAGACCTCCGACAAGACAAGAGACCCGCGACGGCAGACATCTGACGAACGACCTCTGCCAGAAAAACTGCCGCCCGACCTGTGGCGAGAGGCCCTACCTCGACGAAGATACATAGCGAAGGACGTCAGTCCGACGAACGCGGTCAGTCTGGCGAAAAACGTCAGTCCGACGAAGGGGCAGAATCAATCTCACGAAGGAAAGACATCCGCAGCCCGAAGAAAGGCCCCGCGCAGCCTGTTCCGCTTCCGACGCAAGGCAGACGCCTGGCGAAGCAGTGCGCCGGTCTGGCGAGAGGCGTCACCTGGCTGGTCAGTGCATCAGCCTGACGAACCAGCGGCGCCATGCTGAAGCAAGCCATCAACCTGACCAAAGGCGTGAGTCTTGGCCCGGCGAGGAATGTCAGCAAAGCGAGGCGCTTCAGTCTGACGAAAGGCGTCAGCCTGACGAGAGACGTCGCCCGACCCTGACGAAGAGCCTCAGCCTGGCCCACGACGTCCGCCGAAGGGCGCCGGCCTGTCGTCTGACGAAAGCCGCCAGCCTGGCGCAGCGCGTTGGTCTGACGAACGGCATCAGTCTGATGGAAGGCCTCAGTCTCCATCCTGGCGAAAGACGTCAGCCAGTCAAGAGGCTTCAGCCACAACCCGAAGCGCGACGCCCCACGCCCCCACGAAGTGCGCCCGTCTGTTTCTGACGAGAGACATCTGACGAAACAAAGAAGCCCCGCCAGGTGTAAGCGCGTAGAGAGACCCGAGCAGCGCGGCCCTGCGTTGCTTATGCTTTGTCTTGTTTGGCCCGCTAAAGCCGCCGTCCGTTCTTGCCTGGCGCCACCGCGAGGCGTTTGCGTGCGTTGGGGCTTGCGGATTCTTGTGCGTGTCTGGTGGCCCTCTTCTGGTTTTTTCGTTGGACTGCCGTGGGGGTCTTGCAAATTCTTAAGAATTTGCATGACCCCCCGGCAATCTCATAAAAAAACCGAAGGCAACGAAATGCCCTGCACATGAGTCGACGCATCGACCTGAGTCGGCCACCGTCGGCGCTCGGCTCTTGTCGTATTTAATTCGTAGGGTGCAACAGCTCACCCGCGGGCTGTCTCTACTCTAGCGGCTGTAGCCCGTGGGAGGCTGCAGAAAAGTGCTCAACTAACTTGAAGCCGGGCGAAGCTTGTGGAGGCTAGTGTTGTATAATCTAATTTGCCTAAATGTAACGGCCATGAAGATCATTATTTGAGTGTGCAGAGGATGTCCCAGTTGCCCGGTTAGATGTCGTACTCGTAAAGCGAAGGGCTAGCTAGTAGTAGTAGTAGTAGTATACCCAATCTGGGGGTAAGTTCAGCAAGTGCAAGGGCAACAGCATGAAATTCGTCATAAGTGAGATCGTCTACAAGAGCACGCGCCCGTTGCATCTCTGGCTGCAAAGCGTCGACTGACTGCTGTGCGTCTCCGACCTGCATCTGGAAATCCTCAAACTGTAGTTTCTTCTTCGGAAAATTAGAAGATACTTTTAGCCATAGATGATACGTGAATGGTTCTGGTATTTGGTAACCTGAATACGAGTGAGAAGATTCTGGTATTTTTGGCATAGCCTGAGTTTGATCCTAAGGGAAAACAAGAAGAGAACCCTTAGGATCAAATTCAGGCTATACCAAAAATACCAGAACCATTCAATACGAGTGAGAAGACAGAAGATAAGAGGCCCTACAATACAGCACTAGCAATACAACGAGAAAGCTACTAGACCACGATGCAGATGAATACGGGGTAGCAGCTTTATATATAACATTTGAGAAACGACAACCCCAACAGCAGAAGTAGTACGCATTTTATTAGTCGATACTAGGGCTCTAGCAGCTATCACAACAATCCTACTCGTTCATCTCCAGTAGGAACCTAAGTACTTCTCAAGGCAGTACGAAAACAAGATGGGTCAATGCTGTGGCTGTTCTTGCTAGCTGTGATGTTAACATCAATGAATTCACAAGTACAGGAACTAGAAACCTTAACGAGGGGTTCCAATTCTTGTACGCGTATTTCGGTAAGCGTCGTCAGGTTCTTCTCATGCGCGACAAAGCTCTTCTCCTGCAGTGCTGCGGAACTCTTGGACGCCTGATTTGGAAGAGAAGATGTATCTTTGAACGACGTACTCGTCCGAAATGAAGAAGTCGTGTTACCTTAGCCTTTTTAGGTCTAAGAGAATATTAAAATCTATTTTTATACTTAATCGAGGAAATTAGAAGACAAGGTAGATCTGTATTGTTTATCGAGGAAATTAGAAGACAAGGTAGATCTGTATTGTTTATCGAGGAAATTAGACGAGGTAGATCTGTATTGTTTATCGTCCCTATCCACCACCACCTGTAAAATCTGATCATTTTTTTGAAATTACTCACTGTATTAAGTCGTCGAGGAAATCTTAGGCAGATTGCCGAACGGACTCGCGTCATCATCATTAATAACTGTAAGTCTATAAGTCTAAGTACTACCATCTTCATCATTAAATGTAAGTCTAAGTACTACCTGGGTGATGAGTTCACCAACTTCGACTGCGGTTGCATTCCGTTGAGCCAAAACGGACTCCAGAGTCCGGACTTCAGTCATGGCAGCCTCCGTGTTGTACTGCATATCCAATATTAGCAGTACCGAATTTGTAGTCTAGTCGGAGTTGTCCTCGTTGTTCAGCTTCAGAACCACAAGAAACACAAAACTACTCAGAAGTCTGTAGTCCGTCAGAGTCCGCGAAGAAGTAACATAAAAACAAAAGTAAAAACAGCAACAACAATTCATCGTGAGGACCTCCCACGTTCATCTGAGCAGTGCTAGATGAGTATTGCTGTTACTATAAAATTGAGGCTATCGTCAAGAATATCACTACTTTGGTATTACAATATGACAGAATCAAGTAGCCGAGTGTCGCCAAAAATAGGGAGGGTGAAAGTGATTACTAGTGACGAACAATACGAAAATGAAGTACTTACTAGATTCTAGAGTGGGGAAGCTGCGTCACATGCCAGTACAGAACGCATACAAGGTGGCCCTAACAGAACGCGTTCGCCAACAGCTTTTACATGGCGCGTGAGAGTACCTAATTGACTCGTGATCTGGTCCACTCTTGCGGCAGTCTCCTGCCGAATCGCCGTTTGTTCTCCAGCATCCTTCTGCACAGAATCCTTCTGCAACATTACTTAGAAAAAGTTTCTTGGGAGCAAGTGGGTGTGAGACTGAGACTTTTGCTTTAATAGTCGTAACTAAATGTTCCATGGTTCCTGTATTTCTCTATCGGAGTCGGTGTCATATCTTGCCGTGTTGATAAACTTCTTGTAGTTCTTGTCACTGACGATGAAGTAGTAGAACTGAAAGAGACTAGAAAGACCGCACTGTACAACTGAAGTCGAAGGGCTTCTTACCAGATGCACGAAGATCACAAGCTACATCAGTCCTTTTTCAATCATTTTCGGAACATAAAATGTTGTGCTTTTTCGTGATCGTCGAGTCCCAAGCAAGCCGACGGATGTTCGACGATCAGGACGCGTCGCGTCAATCAGCAGTGGTAGGAACTGCCACAAGAGCAGAAAGACACGCTGCGTCATCGTCGCATCCTTTTTCACCGTGGTCAACCTTTTCCAATTCTTTTGTCACAGTCGACTACTTGTTCGGGCAGTCTTTGTCTTTAATAGAAGTGCAAGGTTGTTGAGGGACCTACGGTTTTCATTTTTGAATACCAAGAGGAGGACGCACCTTCTTCCCGGCCCAATTAAAGAGCTCCAACTTTGATGCAGAAAGACACGACTTTGCACACGACTTTGCTATTGTTTCTCAATCGTCATCTGTCATTTTTAGTAGATTTCTTATCTGCTCTATTTGCAGGCTTCCTTACGACCTTGTTTTCATCCCACACGGTCAAACGCGCAAGTGTACCATTCAACGCACGCAGCCTAAAAACCGCCTGCTTTGTCGACCCGAGGGCAACATGGCCTCCAGCGGTGGTGCTCGTCATGCTAGAGGTACATATACATCATGCATGAGAAGATAAAACAACATTCAATTACAAATATTCTTGTTGAGTGCAGCTGCAGACAGTTGGTTGCAATGCGTCCCGCCTTGGTAGATCCAGTGAAAAATTCAAACTTATCTAAGAACTCTTCATTCGTTGTCTTCTGTGTATCCTGTTATGATGACAAAAACAATCGAGTGTTGGAGAAATCTACAATCAAAGTTTTTCAGCGCATTGACTATGTCCTATCGTGCATCGTAATCGTTAGATGTCTTTCCCTCCCCAGTGATGTTTTGGTAAGAGGCTTGTTCCCTCCTGGACACCTTATCGCCCTTCTGAATCATCTTCTCCCTCTTGATCCTCTATCTTCCTCAAAAGCCCACCTAACATGATCACCTGTCCAAGTCCACCCTAGCAGACCTCCTCCTAGAGTATCATTTTATCTTTATCCGCCAAATTTTCCTTCAGTGTGTCATGCTCTGTGACAAGTTCACCCATGACCCCACAGTGCTGCGTTTCTGTAAGAAGCAGCTTCCGCTCGAATTGTTGACTCGCTTCCAAAGCACGCAGCTTCATCTCGGGACTTGCTAGCATTAGTGGTAGCGCTAGCTCAGCTCTATTTGTTTCATGATGATCCTATTGTGTCAGTTTAACTGAGTGATCAGGGACTTGCTCCTTCCCTGCTTCAATATTTTTTCATTGAGAAAATCACAAGAGACTCGTCACTCTTAGTTCAGACTCAGTTTCAGGATACTTTACTACTTGCTCCAGTGAATCAGCCTTAATAATTGAGACTCAGGATGCCCAAAGAAGATGTCCATCATCGTTATCGGCGTTGTAGAGTCGTGTCCTTTGACAAGTTGACCGAGATAGTTTTTGTAAAAGTCGGAATTCCTCAGCCATTCTCCGCTCGCGCCTGCCCCGTCGCTGTCCCCGTGGAGCCTCTGATTAGAGACGAGTACGAGAATTCAAGTACAAGTTGTACTCCTTGCTGAAGTTGTTGTTGCTCAATTATGAGTATAAATGTGTTCGGTATAGATAAATAGTCTTCTTCTCGCGTACTACAAAAGTTCTTGTTTCCATAAAATGAAAGAGGACAATGTCATCTACATTTCCCATCCAGCCGTTGCCCTCTACTACTGCTGCCGTGACAAATTTCTGGACGGATTCGAGCAAAGCCCATTGTGGTACGGGTCCCGAGCGTGGCAGCGGTCGGAAAGTAACGCGCTCTGTGATTAGAGCTGCTGCGGTTGCAATACCTTTGGTGCGATCCTCGGGAAGACGATCTCTCCTGGACAATTTTCTCATTGGCATGTGAAAGCTTTCCCATTGGTTTTGGTAGATCATAACCATCTGAGAGGTTTTTCTTACAGAACGATGCTCATCTCCGAATTTAGAACATTATCTGACCAAAGAAGTGAGGTTGGCGATTTTTCATGAGTATCCTGCACTTAGATCAACATTTAGCATTCAATTTCACTGTGCTTCGAGTCATAATGTGTGGTCCAACCAGTGTGCGAAGCATTTCTGATCATGCTCGTACGGGTGGGCGTACATCCAGTTGATTACATCCAAAAGCCACACTACGACGCGATCTGTCCCCTTGAAGTAAACCACACCATTGCAAATGCAATGTGAAGCGAAACTACCGGTTGCCATTAGAGCGCAGCTCTCCACGACCGTAATTCTGCATTACTTGTTGTTGTTCATCTTCCATAGAGAAGTAGTATATCACATGACTGAAACGTCCTATTTTCTTCCCTTATGATGTTGCTAGAGTTATAGAGTGTGTGCCACTGATTTGTGACACGGGATAGAGGTACTATTTAGAAGTACTAAGTTGTTACTGCGGCACTGTTATACCTGGTGTCTGTCCTTCGTGGGCTGCTCAATCAGTGCTGCTATCGTAAATGTAGCCAGTGCTTCCATCCGGGATCAGTATTAGCTGCCTTAAGATCAAGATTTCTCTTTCCCGGCCTCGAGCCTCAAGAAGGTGCGGCGTCGGATCCTGCACAAAGTACACATCGAAATCTATCCACAGGCTGTCAAGACCATAAATTATGAAGAAGAGGATGCTCGAGAATGGTAAACAGTAACATTTAATTATGAACATGTTGGGAAGAGTGAGATCTTTAACACCTGTACTATGAGCTCAGAAAGCCACTGGTTCTTGTTCTACTTCCCTAAAAATGAAAACAATCCTGACTTTCGTCAATCAGTGCAGTTTTCTTGTGAGGACTAGATGGGTCTTGTCTGATGGATAGAGAAAAGTTCCAGTTCGTAAATTTTGCCAGCAGGAGAGGAATCGTGAATTTCGACACAATTGTTCGCACGTCGTCACCAAATATGCATGCTGGAGCTACTGGATCTGGATCCGTAGAATCCGGATTATCCATCTCTTTTTGAAAGCTACCGCTAGGATCATTTTCGTCCTCTGAAGAAGCTGTAGTCTCGATGATCTCGCCACGCTCTTCATGAGCTAACTCGCGCACACGTTGATCCACCTCGTCGTCGGTCATCGCTTCGATCACTTCTGCGCCGTGCCGCTCCTTCAGCTTTTTTTCTCGTGCCTTCCGCTCTTCGTGTACCTCCTCATAAGTCAGTTTCCGCTTGAAAAAAGTCTCCATACTGGAGGAGCGTGAAGCATCAATGCGGCGCAGGCTTAGATAGACGCATAAGACAGAGAGATCAGAGAAGTTATATTCATTAGGGCCTAAGAGCCTTTCTACAGGTAGCACCTTCGTGATGCAGATGTCAATGAGAATGTGAGAAGGACATGATAAGCATGAAAATGGAGCTCCAGCAGGCAGACGCAGAGCATCTTGGAGGGAATGTATTATAAATGAAGCTCCAAGCAGCTGCATCGAAACAAGACTTATGACTTAAATAAGCACGTCGGCACTCGCGGTATGCGACTTTGTCCATGGCGAAAACCAGCAAGTTGTCACGCTTCACCGTTTCGCGGAAACGTAAGACAAACTGCTCTAAGTAGCGGGAAAACTTCTCGCCCCACACCATGACCGTAAAGGCCAAACCCTCGTTGGGGAGCGAATCGAAGTCCTCTAATGCGTAATCCCGCTTTCTTTGAAGCGTTTTGCCTGTGTAGGATGTCATACTGGATGCATGATCGGAAATCTTCTCTGTATCGGATTGACCTTCTTGTTGCGCTTCGTCGGTATTAACCTCAACATTCTTTCCTCCTCTGAGACTGGTCCAGTCGCGTAAAGCTTGTTCTTTTCTGGCATCATCCCACCAAATGTCTGGTAATCTGGCCAAGGCAGAGAAGACTCGCCGATGGAGATCTGATCCACGCTGAGACAGGTAAGCGAGACTCTGCGAAATAGGCGTCTCTCCACCCCACAGTTTCTGCCGCACCGTCACGGCTTCTGTATGATCCGATGTGCTGTCTTGCTCATCATCCCCTAACACAGCATCCACTGGCACGAATATTTCCTCCTCTTGTTGTTCTACTCTTGCCGTACTACCCACAGCTCGCTCCTTCTCGGAAAACGTTTTGATTTGAACCACGCGGCGTTGCACTACCGGGTCCTCTAGGAAGCTTGTATTAACGACCAGCGCGCTTGGTATGCCCTCAAATATTCGATTGCCTTCGGGTCCGAACTTCATCTTGTAACTAATTTGATCCGCCGATGAACTGCTTTCTTCTACTAGCCCAGTTTCAGAAGGCACGGTAGCTGATGACACGTCAAGTCTATTTCCGCTTCCAGCACTATCTTTGGGCAAGAAATAGATGATGCTTTTCTTTGCGTTTACCAGGTGATGGCGCAGTAAGCGGTTTCCGTCGACATTTGTTGCTTTGGCGTTGAGTTCGGGAATCAAATTTTGGGTCGAGACCTCCTCCACAAACGAGCGCGCATCCAGCAGCTCATGTAAGTGAAGCGCTAGGTCGAAATCGTGTCGTACTGTAGATTTCAAAGACCAGAGCATCGCAAAAACTGGCCATTTCGAAAAAATCAAGTCTCCCATCTCCACCCGGCGAATCATAATGGCATAGTTGTACTCCCGCTCCACGAAGTACGCGCTTTCAGTCAGCATGCACATTTGCATGCGCAGTAAAATCAAAAACGCAAACGCATGCGGGCAAGCTTCAATCTCTCTGTCGCTGTCCTTCTGGTAGATGTACTGAAACACGCCTTTATTAGCGCTACTTTCTCACTATGCGTGGATGAGTGAGTTATGCCCCTTTTAACCTTTATTTCCCTTCCCTTCCGCCCCTTTTAACCTCTATTTCCCTTCGCTTCAGCCCCTTCTTTAAATGAAGAAGAACGGAACGCCAACGTCGCCACTTCTCAGCATATTATTGAAATTTAAATTAGATCATACATAGTCCACGTGGGATGCGAGAGCTAGCCTTAACCTTATGCCATTCAACTTGCTCCATCGCATAGTTCTCGCGTCTCTCAGAATCCCAGAAAAAGTTCAACAGTGCAGAAAAATTTCCGGACCCCTGCGTGTAATTTCGTGTTTCGAGGTAGAAAGAGCGCGACCGCAACGGATTCTTCTCGAGCAGCTTTCGATGTCGATCCATCAGCTCTTCCTCCTTGCCACAATTATGAACGAAGGTGAACACTAAAAAAGATATTCATATTATAATTGCCCGGATGGATATAAGCGTTTGTGTTGCTACTTGTAATTTTCATCATCTTCATCTCATGTCTTGGCAATAGTAGAGTCTAAGTCGATGGAAAATGGACCGGCATGTAGCACAATTGTCACTAGCCATATCTGCCTTCTGTGAGGTCTCCGATATCCATTTTGCAGTTGATGAATGGGTCCTCTTTCCAGAACCGACTGATGCGAGCATTCCGTATGACCTCTTCGTGCATTAAAAAGAGGACAAACGGCCATTTCGATGCTAGTACTACTCGCATTGGCCACCGAGCGAACATCTCGACCATCTGCCCCTTAGCATCCGATGCCGCCCAACAATTGCGCTGTTCCTGTTCTAATTAACGCTAGTTTTTCGCTATGCCTGTTTGAGTGAGTTGCCCTCTAGCTCACTTATTTTCTCCTTGAAATCAAGGAGGACTCCACTTAGCATAAGTACTTACTTCACACGGGATAGGCATACGAATAAGCTAGCCTTAATCTAAAATGGACAGTGCGTGCAGCTCGCCTTCGGACAGGCCGTCTATGTCTGCGTCCGCGAGGTACTGTTCGGGCACGTCCTTCGATATGCCCATGTGCTCCCTTACCTGCGAGAAGCACCAGTGCAAACGTGCCGAGTAGTAAAAGAGCATGCCAAGAGCGCACTCATCTCCAAGGGGAAATCGGAGGTCGAAGTTGGCCTCCAACGCATCGTCGATTCTGTGGATGTACTGCGCAGAGACGGACGTCAAAACGTCGATGTAAGTCCCATAACCCTGCTTATGCAGAGCCTCGATCGACCCAATCCAGCGTGACCAACGCAGACCAGGTATAATCGAGCTATGCTGGTACCGACAGTCGAAATCGACAAACCAAGGCACCTCCTGCGCGCTTGCTAGTATGTAGTTGATCCCGTTTTTGAAGCCAGTCTCGTATCGTAGGCGCGATTGCTGAAATGAAAACAAACTGGAGGACCACAGAACAAAGAGATAAATCAGACCAACTAGAAAGCGGACAAGCAAGCGGATGCAACTCTTCGTCTTCACTCGAGAGGAGCATAATGCAGACATCAAGATGTTCTCGTTGTTGTGAGAAGCTAATCGTCGCAAACCACTCCTTCGCTCATGAACTGGAGCCGCTATCAACCGCCAAGCCAATCTCGGGAACTTCCCGGACGAAGCCACGGAAGGCCCTTGGCCAGTTGATGTTGATGCTTTATCTTCTAGCGTTGATGTCATTTTTAACATTTTGCAGTCGGAAGCCTCATTCTGCTGCGGTCAGCAACGGCTTCTTTTTTCGCGCGAACTGACGCTGAACCGCGCATGCAGATGCACGACAAGCACACAATAGAAGAAATTACCCTTCCTCAAGCACAACATCACGATGAAGTTCATTCATCTACAACAACTTCATCAGGACGACTTTTGCAGTAGATGAAGTTCATTCATCTAAGTACAACTTCAGGCACATGAAGAGGCGTTTCAATTTTATACATAATTGTAGTAGTTCAGTTCATTCTCAATGCAGCAGCCTAAGCATAGCAACCCCTTCTCGAAATACATTCTGCAAGTCAACATTGTCTGGTACGTCTTTTGTCTAAAGACTACGCAACCGATCATGCGGGCAACACCCTACAGCTTTCCACGCCTCTCACCGCTCTTCCTAGATGAATCTCAGAACAAGCACTGAACAACCTTCGCGTGAGAAAGAAAACAGAGGCACTAGGCGGCTCTCATGCAGCGAGTGAAAGAGCTACCAAAAATCATAGCCATAGCGTCTTTTCCTCTATAATATATAGGTCATGAGCGGAGTCACACGAGGGAATGGAAAAACTAACCGGTTATTTTCTTTAGTGCTCTGAGCGCATAAGGTCTTTGGGTTAACATCGTAAAAATGAATAGAATGGAAGCTTGCTTTTCTCTCATAAACAATTAACTGCTTGGTGCGAGAGAAATAGCTCCACTAGAACTCCCTTACTTGGTGGGCCGAGACAGATAGCTCTACTAGAACTCGCCGGTTATCTCTTCTGCCGTTTTGTACGAGAATGGCAGCTCAAGATCCACCACGCCAGGGCCAACGGCGCGAGAGGAGAATCCACCACTCCCTTCCGTAGCAGGGTTATCTAACTTAGAGGTAGGTTTTTGGTGCTCGCTTACCCCGCTTTTTATGCCTTTCTCCCTTAGGAGAGGCATAAAAAGCGGCAAGAAAAGCACCTTTAACCTACTCTTAACTAGCTCACTGGACATGACTGTCCAGATTTTGGAGAACTGTCGCTTTGCCCAGGGATCCTCGCCACCTGTTCTTGTAGCAGTGCTTCCCTGAAATGCCGTGCCACCGGTCAACGGTCCCTGTGGACGCTTGTAGTAGTCGAGACAGGATTTTATTGACGAGGACGTGCTACTAGAACTGGAAGATGGTATACTAGTAGAAGATGATAACGTTAACGCCCCCGTGAAGTAGTCTTTGCTGATTCTATTAACCCAGTGCTTGAGATCGTAGGCACAGCGCGCAACATTTGCTCGTTCGTCTGCGTCTTCTAGAAGCAAGCTTTCTACGACACAGGCCGCTTCGGCCGCGTCCGTCTCCGACGATGCTGCAGCGGCCATAGAAGCTTTGATTTTGTTGGCGCCAGCACCACCACCAGCGTCTTTTTCCTCGAGAAAACGCACCAATGCCTTCTGCACGCCGTCGTCGCTGTCTCCCCACACCGGCAAACGCCCACAGAACAGGAAGTAGATAGAACAACCCAACGCCCACGCATCGGACTGCACTCCTGGTGACCTCTGCTTCCGCACCAGCTCAGGCGCCATATAAGCTGAGGTGCCTTCGAACGTTAGCACGGTGTCACCACTCTGGTTCTGCTGCTCTGATTCGTCAGTGATGGTTCGTCGTGATTCTTCGTCTTGTAACAAGGCTAGCTCTTGATCTACCGCAGGCGTCATTTTGTCTGAAGTGAACAAAGCACTAGGAGATTTGGAATCATCAGTTGAAGATCGCCCACTCTCCGCAGCCGCTCCTGTCCTCCAGTCTCCACTTCGCAGATTTACTAGCAAGTCTTGATTGATTTGCGCACTGGCCTCAGGCGTAAGTGCTCGGGCGCCACCAAAATCCGTGATCTTGCAATGCCCAGAGCTTGTGATCACGACATTTTCCGGCTTCATATCACCGAATGCAAACCCCTGTTCGTGAATTGCAGTCAAACCCGCCACGATTTCTCCTACCACAAACCGAAAGTCGTCCGCGGGATTGCAGATTAGAAGACAGACCCAACGATGAAGACAACTTCTATGTAATAGATGTACATTCACGGTAGGTACTATGTGTATGACAACATCAACATGAAGGCAACTTCTATTGTACGGCTCTAGTATTTGGTAACCTGAATTTGATCACAAGGATTCTCTTCTTGTTCTTCCTTGTGATCGATTTCAGGTTACCAAATACCGGGTCCATTCATCTATGTAGGTGTACGGTGCTTCTACGTGTTGTATGTATAACTTGGTAAAGACTGCATTTTCCACGACAGCGAAGAGCAGATAGCCCTGTTGTTCTTCGTTCATATAATGAAGATCGCCCGGTGAAAGAAACGTAGGAGGTCCATACTACGCTGAATAAGTGCTAATCAGTGACTCACAGGAGTTGTCGGAATGTTGTTCTCGCTACTTGAACTTACTTACTTATCTTGAACACTCTCCCACGTCGCATGTCGCTCCTGGACAGTATTGTTTTTAATCTTGAGCTTATTGTTGCTCCAGCTAGTACAAACATTTCTTGCACCATAAGGCCAACGACGAGGAAAGTGGTCCGTTTTTCGTGACGTATGCGTGTAAGTCGCCCTGAGAGCAGAATTCTAGTACAATGTAGGCCCCGTCGCGCCAGCGGAACGTCGAAACCATGCGGCAGATGTTTGGGTGAGACAGTACCTTTAGGACCGCCATCTCTTGGTTCACCTGTCGGACGTAGTTGTGCTTCTCAATGTTAGATCTTCCCGGGATCCATCTTGGATGCTTCTTGTTGGGTCTGATGTTTTCCCCTTTTTAGAGGGGCGCCCCAAGATGCGTCTGAAGATGGATTTTTCCCGGCTGAAGCCGTAATAATGGTCGCGAGGGAGACAACCTTGACAGCGTATTCAGGCCACTCTGATTGGGTGCGGCCTTTCACTACCGTTCGACCGTATTTTACGGTGGAAAAAGCGCCAGAACCCAGGTCTTGGTGTCCGTAGACGATATCGTGGAATTTTAAGGTCGGGAGGTACGTCGACGTTAGACTCAAGAGGTTGTCGTCCCAATCACGGACCTGGCTCACTTTGGGGTTCAACTCTCGGATATAGACACGCATTGCCGCAACAGCAGCATCTTCTTCACCATCCTCTGCTGTTGAGCGGGCGTTGAACCTCGATGAACCTTCCACAGGCTCCATCTCTGAGTCACCCTCTTTGTCTTCGTCGCCCTCAGTTATGCCTTCCATCGACATTGGATTCACCTGATTTGAGGAATTACTAGTCGAGGAAAGTGGTCCCATCGGAGGCCGCAGCATGCCAGTCAGAGGACCAGCAGCGCCCGCTCCTCCTCCAACAGCACTCAGCGGGCCTGCCCTGCTCCCAAAGGATGATCCGGGTGTGCCTCCGGAGGAGGCCCACGGTGCCACGCCGGTTATTGTCGATGGTGGCTGTCTTGACAGCGGACCCGGTCTACCGCCAGCGAACGACGAACCTCCGGTTGCCCATGGGGCTACGCCGGTTATCGTGGATGGCGGTTGTCGCGCTCCACCTCCGCTCTGGGCGGCCCACGGCGCAACGCCTGTTATCGTGGATGGCGGTCCACCACGCGACGAGGAGGCGCCACGACCCCCTTCCTTCCACTCCCGCATTTGCTTGGCCACGGATCCAGGACCGCCACCGGCTCCACCTCCGAGACCCGCACTCGTCGTGACTCCCGGTCGCCTCTGCATACCTAGGGTTTTCGTTGGTGGCTGCTGATCCAGAAGATCGCCGCTTTCTTCTTCCTGCTGCTCCTCTTGTTCGAGTAATGTTGAAGGTGCGACACCTCGTCCAGGGCCTGCGCGAGGAGCACGACTCTGAGACGCTGTACTAGCCGCTGACCGCTTCGCGTGCGACACTAGTTGTCGACTTTCCCATATCTGCCTGCACAGTTTGTCGAACTTCGTCGAGTCTCCCGCTCTGAATTTTTCGAGAACCAATGCCGTCATTTTGTTCACCGTGGGATTCCAGAAGGCCTCTTCGCGCCACAGAAGTGGGAGTAGTGTTCTTAGAGCTCCTCACTATGGAATGGGGATTTTGCACTTGGGGAGAGCCAGAACCTGGTCCGAAAAAAAATTTGAACTTCCGTCTTTGGATAATTCATCTCGTCGCATCTGTTTTTCACCTAGAAGTACGCCTGTATTAGGGGATGGACGCGATGGATTAGGGGAAGCCTTAACGTTTGCATCCATGCCGAAGTCGACAATGTCATTTTTGCGAATTTCTCACTCTTCCAGAACAGCAACGCGCACTCCACTACCTGCGCGTTCAGCGACTTCAGGCATGCCGCAATGCGTGGCAACAGCACCGGCGTAACTGTCTCGGTGCAACATTAGGGGGTGGAAAGCTGACCTCCCTAGCTCGCATGTTATCTATGGCTTTCCTAGTACTACTTGGAGAAACCATAGAAATGCTCGTAGACGGTTCAACTTCCATCCCTTAAAAATAGGCCGCAGACGGCGAGCGCTCCGCTATTCGGCGCATCTCCTGCAATAAGAGCACCTCTTTCGCGGTGTTTGCTTCGGTGCTCACAGGCCAGTGCTTCACACAGGCTTTCAGGGTCTCCGCAACGAAGTAGTCGGGCTCTGCCTCGCACCAACGGTCTAGGAGCCGCACTAAAGGAGTGTGGTACATTTTTAGCAGGGGAATTTGTCGATCCCACACGTACCACCTGTTGGTTTGGTGGAGCGGAAAGACCACTTCTTTGGCCACCCGTTTTCGAAGGGCTGCGCTTACGTTCTCGTCTTTAGAAGGTGTCGTACCTGATTGATTCGATTTCGTCGATCATCACTTATTACTTACATAATTTTACGCTGATGTGAATAAGTACTCATATAATTTTACACTGATGACTTATTATTACACTGTGAATAAGTAAGTACTTAGTCGTCTAGAAGACAGTGACTGTTGACTCCATCTATCACTGAGATGGCAATGACAAAAGTCCAAGTCCAAGGAGGAGGAGAACATAAATCCAAGTCCAAAAAAGGGTACTAAATCATACCACTGCCAGCGGAGTCGTCCTGGAACAAGATGTGTGCCATCACGCGTATAGCGGGGGAAATACAGAAATTTCTATGGGGAAAGCGCACAAATTCGCGACAGGCTTTCCCGATCAAATCCCTCCGCAACCGCATTCTCGCAAACCCCGACGCGTCTCGATAGGCCGTGTACAGGATCGCATACAGGAGTTCCTCATCCTCCTCTGCGTTCGCTGACGACTGCATCAGGCTCAGAGTGTCGAAGACGAAACTTAAAGCCTCCGACCCTAATCATCCATCACTGCTCGAGACGCATCGCAGGTAGGGTGTTGTAGGTGCCTTCTCCCCTTGAAAAGCCTGCTCTTGTTGAGGATGGATGCTTCATCCGAAATAAATGTAATAAATGGATTAGGGTGGGAAGCCTTAATAAACTGCCGATCACGGCCTCCGGCTCACTCCCTAAGCTGTACTCGGGAAAGCGGAGAAACGCCGTGAAAATGTCCGTCACCAAAAGCCGCTTGCGGTTGAGCGCTGCGTCTTCAGAACGCTTCTTGCTCCGCCACCGCCAAGACCGCTGCAGAGCTGTCCAGAGTGCGTCATAGATTTCTGCTGGAAACGGCGACAAGTCCCGCACAATACCAGAGGTGCACGCGCCTCGAAGCGCTTCCAGCCCATCTTCACGCAACTCTTCGAGCAGCGAGACGACCTCACTCGCGCTACTGCAAGATGCAGGAGGTGAACCGGAAGAGGAGGACATCATCGCCATTATTTGTTCTCACTTTCTGAAGAAAAAATGTAGATGTACTTGTCGTAGTGAGTGCGCTATGATGTTACTTCAAGTAGTTGCGCGTACAACAAGAACCTTTCATCAAATATTATACAATATACATCAGCTCATCACTGGTTCATCTCCGTGAACGACATTTTAGAAAAGTTTCAAACTTCGGTTTATCTGGGTTAGAGCTAGTTGTTAATGTTGAATGATGGGGTCTCAAAAAAAGGGTCTCTGTTACTGTTTCGTTCAGCCTCATAAATTTGCAATTATAAATTGAATATCAATAACCTATTTAAATTATGACGTGCTCGTGGTCTAATAGAACAGTGTTCTTGTGGTTATCGCTTACAAATAGCAGTCGCTAGAAGAAATCATGAAGCAAGATCTTTGAGAAGATATAACCTCCTACTACTAGGTCGTAACTGTATCGCCTAATGTGATGTCCTTAGAACAACTTTCCTCTTTCTTAGAACAACTTTATTTGTACATATTTTCTTGATTCATATTCGTTAGGCCAGAGTCGCATCTTCGTGAACATCCTTGGTATTGTTGCTATTTCCTATTCACCGGGTCGAATCATGTGAAGAAAAATCTGAAAAGAAGATAGTGAGGACAGGCGGCTCACTGCACATTCATAGTACTCGGCTGATGATACTGTCCTCACATCTCACAGAATTCTCAGTATCAATCTTTGTGTCCACCCTCCCAAAAGAAAAAACCGATTTCTGCTGACATGAGGGTGTCGTAGCACTCCAAGCTACAAGGACATCAACATGTTGCGTTTTTTGTTCAACAAGCGCAAAGCAGACGGGCTGTAGTGTGATGGAGCGCCTATGTGTCTCCGGTCGCTCTGGTCCTGCCAGCGTGGTTGTCCAACAAGAAATTCATCAACATGTTGAAGATTTTACGCAAAGCCATAGCGCCTTCGTGCTTCGCGGTTGATGTCCGTCACTGTGATTTTTTCTTCGCAATAGAAAAACCAGTGGCTTTCATTCCTTCTTGCCAATCTTTTTTACACGAGGATCATCAATTTTTTCGGTTTTTTGGCACTTATCGTCATCACTATGTGTTAGTATTGACTTCGTGACTAGCAGAAAACAGCTTGTTATGGCATCCATCTTCGTCCTCGGTTGGGAAGTAGACAGATAGTTTTTTAAAACCATCCTGCTCTACATTAATCAATCAAGTGGCGATGCGCGGTGGTCCGAATCTAGCGGACATAACCGTGTCACTATGTATCGGACATGAATGCACTATGTATTATATGTCAGTTTGGTAGTACGCGAAGATGTTCTTATTTACATGCACTTTCTTCATCATCTTTACTAGCTTCGTATGTAAATTTTCTCATAAACAAATCTTCATTATATATCTGGTGGGTTGTCTTGATTATATAGTGCGTTAAGAAACCGTCGAGACACGGATAGTATGTGGAGGAAGGAAAATAATATGATGCGGAGGGGCGAGTCGTGCAAGTATTTACAAATACTCAAAACAAGAGAAATAGAAGACGAAGAGAAGTAGTTAGGCCGCTTGGGGAGATAATGATTGTTGTCAATATGTCCAAATATGAGCAATCAAAATCAATATGGTAAGATACTTATAGTAGTAGTGAAGTCGTGATGTGGTGCGGGGGGTTTGGTATTCGTCCTCTTTCATGCGTGAACTCAGAATGTGGAGGCTGAGCAAATGAACTGATACATGAACGAAGACTGACAGACAGGAGTCGACGACCGCGGATAAACAAGGAAAAGAACTCCAATACTGCTAGCGAGAACAATCGTTTTTACTCTTTAGCGGGCTTAAACTCCCTACACCGTTTCTGGTTTACTACAGCACTGTAACAATTTTGCACATTGATTCTGCGAGTACGACCTAGTCATGGAGGGAAGATAAAAGCAAGCGGAAAATCGAAATACCTTTTCTACACGTCGGTCTGCATCGCCCTATGCTCTCCACCACTGTAGAGAAGCATATCTGCGAGCAGAAGAGGCCCTTCGGTACGGAGCAGGAGACGGCAAGCAGACGCTGTGACGACCACCTGCTCCCCACCAACCATATTAGAAGAAAAGTCAACTAGAAGAACTCATTAAATTATCGGCGACTCCACACACTGAAGTCCCTCTCATCTTCTGCTCCCGAGCAAGGCTCACGCACACGCAGACAGAGAAGAGGATCGTGGCATGATCAACGAAAATGGCGTGCCCGTTCAATCAAAATAAATAGACTTTTAGCTCCTGTTCGCATAATGCTGGTCCTTCTAGTAACCTTGCATATTCATTTCTGGAATATAAGAGCGTGCGAAATTGTGTAGTCTACGTGATAAATCCGAATACACTCTTCAAGATGTCGGTGTAACGAATTTCTAGTGGCTTGGTCGTAGGGTTTTTCCGATAGCTATGCTATGTCAATCACCAAAAGCAAAACCTAATCAGGATGGGTTCCTAGAAACCAAAAGTATAACGTGGTTGAAATCACCTAGGGAAAATTCCGATGGCAAGGGCATCATCGCGCCTCGCATCGTAGCGTCGTCTTTCCGTTAAATTCTTCTTTGTTCTTTGTGCAACGAATTTCTTGGCCTAAGTAAATTAAAGCAAAAAACATTAATCGTTTTCGTTCACACACAAGAATGGAGAGAAATAGCAGCATGTTCAACAAACAACTACTTCATGATCAACAACTTTTATATACTCACATAGTTACCGAGACGGCAACTTCTTTTCAATCGCGTGACAACATGCGCAGTCTTCTAGCTACTTACTTGAACCTCTATTCTGTCGTCTATGGTCTATTCTATCGTCTACTAAAAACTTGAACCATCTCTAATATCTGTAATTCCAGGCATGTAAGTGATTATGATTATGCACTTCTTTCCACCATCAAGATTCCTTCCAACGATGGACTAGTGGAGGAGCATACGTGAACCCAAAGGATGACGAAGGTGCATACATTAAAGGTAGTTTGTCACTCTCCGTGGCTGAGTGGATTCCCTTTCACTTTCTGCTTCTCAGAATTATCCCTTTGAGATAAGAGGGAGTCCATTCAGTAAATAGTCCACATCATTCATGGGATAGTGATATACTAGCAGGAGCCTTAAATACGGCTGTGAGATGGCAAAGCTGCAGGACCCAACCGGCTCGTAAAAAATCAAAGAAAGTATAGTTCGCGGCCATCGTGGCAAACTGGTTATGCGAACAGCCAATCGGTGACATAAAATTACCTTTGATGGGTGTGTTTTAATTTCGGTACTTACTATTAGGGGTAGAGGGTTCTCCTGGAGGTGCAAGAAGATTGAGAAGGCAAATCACAAGTATTAGACGACACTTGGTCCTCAAGAACGCATCAGCCTGTAGTTACCAAAAATTTTGATAATCATAATCTCCTATTTTCATCGAAACCTGAGTACCAAAAAAATCTCACAGCGATACTAGCAAGTTGTAATACTGACTGCCGCGTTTACCAAAACCGTCATTAGTGGCACTACGGGCATTCGCATTTGTACGCACACGTCTAGAACCGGCATCATCAGCATCGTTACGAGAGTGCGATTATCGATAAACTGCGTCAGCAAGCTGACTGTCGAGTAAATGAATGCATAAATTTCCTGGATCTGCTGTCGCGTCCTGATCTGTGTTCCGGTTTGCTTCATCCCTTGAAATAAATCTTTAATTAAGAAGTAGAGTCACGACAGATCAGAAGTCGAGGGAAACGCATCCAGGAGGTTTTTTACGAAGTAACAAGGATCCGTAAAGTAGATGAGTAAAATCGCCAGAGGAACGCTGTTCATCGACGCGCTCATGATAGAGGACGCGATCATCGCGGAGACACCTGTTTTTTCCATAGCGCCAGCGACAGGACCAGAGAACGAGAACAACAAGAGCGTTCCACCGTTCTGCGATGCCAACGCTTGCTTGAAGGTAATCGCACGCACGAAAATCGCTAACTGTGAATTGTGGATTTATTTTGATCATAATTCAGTGTCGTGTTGTGACAACAACATAATATCTTTATCTCTAGTACTTCACCAACATGATGTTGTGAGCTAGAGCTACTAGAGATATTTATTATAAGTAGAATTAGTACCAGCGCGACCATCCAGAGGTACATGTTGAAGTCTCTTTTGAACGTCTCCAGGCTTTTTACCAATGACCCTATGACAAAAATGAACGGATGCGGGGACAAGTGTGCGTCGAGGGGGTGTCATTTTTCACGACGAGGACGAGGGTCCTCGTATGAAGATAATACGTAGTTGTCCACTCTTTTGAGAGTAGAAATAAACTGTATCAAGGACAGTTGAGCAACAGTGATAGGACAACAAGATCAAGGTGACAACCTAGCACTTACTGGAAAACGTGCACTCACACTCAAAAAAGTGGCTCCTTTCCCACTTAAATCTTAGCCAATTTGTTGAGTGTGAGGGCAGGTGCAGCACTTTTTCCTTTCATAGTTGTACATGAAGTGAGTGTAGCTGGGAAACGTAATTCTTCCCATAACATTCAACACAACGACCATTAGAAAGAGGCCGAAAATGAGGTAGCCACGGAGGTTGTCGACCGTCTGCGTAGATCTCGGAGGGCTGCTGCCGGCGACAGGTGTAATGAGTTGAAAGTCTGCATTCGTGCTTTTCGCTAGTGATGGAAAGCCTTCCGCGAGGACCATATGTTAAAAGTCGACACTCATTGGTAACTGATTCTGAAAGAAAAGGGCCCGCGCCTCTCCCCTTGTTTTCCCCTCTTCGATCTAAGAAGAGCCCCTCCTCGATCTCAGTGACTCCAATCTAAATGGTGACCAATGAAAGTTGAGCCTTAAATATGTGTAGCTTCGTCCACACCCAGAACACACGCATCGTAGTCCAGAAAGAATTGCCTCTCATCGAAGCGTTCGAAGGCAGCCGCGGAAAGATGGAGTTGCAGAAATGAAGAAAAAAAAGCTTTTTGCCACAGTTGTACACTATTCTTTGACAGCAATGAAAACTCTCATTTGTTCCCTATCGATCATGACAAGAGACTAGTTGTATGGCAGTTGTACTGGTAATGTGCTTAGTACCATCTATTATGATATCAGATATTTATATATATTTTTATTAATCAAGCGTTCATCTAAGATGATCTTTATCGCCACCTCCAGCGAAGGTCATAAGTAAAGTAATCTGCTTTTCCTGCTGCGTCCCAGGAGCTGGTAGAGCTCTGTGCTCGGTACTAGACCCGGCATTTGCCTACGAAGTTTGGCTATAGTTTCGGCTGATGCGCGAACCCGTAACGCATCCCCTACTTCCATCAAGGTTTCGCCCTTGTCGAAAACCGCAGCCCCGTTGTACGCAAGGATATGCAGTCCAGTGTTTAGAGGCTCTCTTCAAAAGTAAGTAGATAACGTTTACTCAGGAGATCGAGGCTAAGTAGCCACATCAATTAGTACAGTGTGAAGAGTGTCCAGTAGATGATGACTTGCAGAAGTTGTCCGTTGAGGTCCCTGATCTTCTTATGTAGTATAACACGATAACAATCTGATAGTTGTAAGTAATTATCTGTGGCGTCAAAAAGTAGCTGTCGCATAACTTGAAGAAACTGAGTGGTGACTGTGCGAAGGGCTCACCCAATCCTCCGACGTCTTCGGTCAATAGAAATTCCGACTCGTATTGAACCCCGTGTCCCCGTAATGGAGGACTATTGAACGACGCCCTAGGCGGTAGTGGCTCGAGATCCGCACACTCTATTCTTAGGGCAGAAGTGTCTGTCGAGACATTGAAATTTCCTATTCATTCATGACCTACCTTGAACATCACGCGTGGTGACATGTTGATCAATACATGAAGATCGGAATGCCTTATGCTGTACGTTTCTTCTTTGTCATGATCAACAAACTTAAGAAGTATCAACAGTAGACAACAAACTTAAGAGGTATCAACAGTAGACAACAAACTTAAGAAGTATCAACAGTAGACAACAAACTTTTTAAGAGGTATCAACAGTCGACAACAAACTTAAGAGGTATCAACAGTAGACAACAAACTTTTTAAGAGGTATCAACAGTAGACAACAAACTTAAGAGGTATCAACAGTAGACATCAATACAACAACTATCATAACTTTAGAGAGTCGTCATCGTCTTCGCTGTCATCGCTGGGTCTATTCCGAGAGCTTCGGCTTTTCTGGGAAGTGCGGAAGCACGAACCTCGAGGAAGCTCAATCGACACTGCATCAACCGGATTTTCATCATTTTTGCTCCTTTGTTCCTCATCTCTTTTTTTACCTCCAATAGCCTCATCGCCGCTCTGGTTCTCGTCATCAGACGTCTCGCCTTCTACTTCTTTCACCTTGCTGGCTTTACTTCTAGTGGCTATGCTTCTACTTCTCGATGTGGACGAGGTAACATCAACTACTGACTTTGCCTCTCCTGTGCCTCCAGCTGAAGCACCTTCTTCGTTGGGCTTGTTGTTCCGAGGGTACGCCTTGGCAAGAATGAACATCGAGTAGAGCAACCCCAAAATACCGAAAGTCGCACCGACTAAGCCCGTGCAAACGAAAACGGGCTCAACTACCTGAAAATCGCACCGCTGCTTCACATGAGCTACTAGCGCTTCACCCTTTATCACGTCACTTTTTTAGAAGAGGAACAAGCAGGATGGTCGACTACTCCAGGTACAAAAGGACGACTAAGAATAGGAAACACCACAATACATAGGAAACATCACTTCTACAACCTTCAAACGAGTACAGGTTGACGATTCTCTATGTATCTTCTATGTATAAAATTATTTCCAGCAATTCTTGCAGTTTAAGTCTAACCCAACTACAGCAATAATTGTGCGTAATTGTGGTAGCCTCCCTGCGCAGCCGCAGTGCTAAGGAGTGCTTTTTCGACCTCCAGCCATGCTGTCTTCGTATCCACACGCTTCCATTCTCGCTGCCTAGCCCTTGGTCGGCCATCCTGGTCCCACTCGAACTGCTTTACAAAGGCTACCGAACCCGACCGCCCGGTCTGCACTTGTAGCTGAGCCGACGAGTCAGGCACTAGTTCTAGCTCACCTTCAACGGTGGTGAATGGAGGTACCGCTCTTCCCTGTGGAAGTGGCGGTGGTTCTTCATGCTCCGCTACTATGTCGGACCCTGCAGCACGGGTCACAGCTATACTGCTTACAGCACTCTCTAGTATATCTCTGCTGGCGACTCCACCAGTTTCTGCTATCGGAGTTAACATGCTTGAGGAGGACGCACTTCCGTGACTAGGAGACCGCGCCACATCTCCTGAGCCTGCTATTGACGCAGTGAAAACGGACGACGCTGCGGACGACACACGCGAAGGAGGCTTTGGCTGCTGAGGTCTATCACTATCGGAGACTTGTTCCGCTATAGTACCTGTACTCCTACTCCTGTTCATCTCAGAATCATCAGTGCTTATTTGGCCTACTTGTTCTGCAGATCCACCAATTCCATGTTGTCCGACTTCTTGTTCTTCTACAACTACTATGTTTTTCCCATCTTCGCGCCCTTCCGCTTGTCCTCCCCCCCTTCCGCCTAGCCGCCGCGTATTAGCACTTGCAACCGCTCCATGGCCACGAGCTTCGGCACCAGGTAAACTTCTGCTTGACGATGTGGCTGTGCTGATCATTTGTAAAGCAGTGCTTGGATTCTGCAGACCTCCGATGTCTTCTAGAGAGTCAACCTTGCAAAACGTTGCCACTTCGTTATTTGCAAAATCGAGAAAGAAGAAGCCGACACAAAGGTCAAGCTGATAACACAACTTGTAGGCCTTCTCCAACTTCGGAACGTCGGCAACGCTCTGGCCGACCTTGAGCTTCGCTTTCCGTTCACTCACTTTCAACTCAGCGCCACGCATGACGTTGCATCCCGCAAACACGGAGTCGGGAAATCGCTCGAAAGCATCTGTTGATTACGTTTACCACGGTACAGGATAAAGTGGATCGGAAACAGGAATGCGTCTCATTCTCAATCTCAGTTGTACTTATAGGTGCGAGATTGATATCAAAAAAAAACACATAGAAGTCACCACAGGCACAGGAGCAACAAGGTTTCTTCGTAAATAAGAAGGCCTGGCTTTCCTCCTGATGATGTACTTCCGCACATCGATCAGAGCATCTCAAATGGAAAACATGTAGATACCATGGAGCATCTCCGTTTTCGTCAAAGGGTATGTTGGCGAGGAAGCAAGTGCCAGGCTCTTGAATGACGGCTTGAGAATTTTCGGTACGTCAAAGTCAAGAAGCTCCCCTCCGGTTGAGCGGATCTCCCTTTCTCTGAAAACTATCAATGCCTCGCTCGCTAAACATCTCCACTTCCCACCTGAGATGATTATATTTTCAACTAAGTAACTAGAAGCACTCTCCTAGCTGGTGTCTCTTTTGCTACTCCTTCTTGCTTTATTCGCTGTCTGCGAGTAGGTACGCGGCACCCTCAGAAACAAAGGGCACCGCCAAGCAATTAACCTGCCGCAACGAACACGCCCACCCATCCAGGTGCATCATGGCGGGTGACAAGAAGCCGCCACGGTCGTTCACGTTTCTTTTCCGAAGAGGATACGCCCAGCACTATCCCACGCACACGCGTGCCGCTTCCTGACCAACGCAGGCCCGTATAACTACCAACAAGCCCGTAGCAAGGAAAGAGAACAGCTGCAGCACCCATTTGTGGGGCCTGCATCCACCCAACACTTAATGCATATTTATCCGACATAGCAAGCCCGTTTTTAAGAGCCTCTGATGTAGAAGTAGAACGAATCAAAACCAGCCAAACAAGCAGAAGCACAAGCACACGACAACCCAAACAAAGGCAGCCAGCCACAAGCTCAGCGCCTTGCCTACCTTACGCCCCCAGCGCCCAGAAGCACACACACCGCCCGACAGGCGCCTCGTCTTGATCTTGAAAAGAAAGCGCAGCAGTCTTGTCTTCGCGTAGAGGGTTCGAAATGTACATCGCCCCTCAGTTATGTACTCCCTTGCTCCTGTTCTCGTTGGGCGCTTGCCTGCGACCCCTGACACCGATGAAGACAAAGCCAGCGACTGCGACAGAAGCCGCCGCAATCGACTGAGGCCCGCTTCCCACTTAAGGCGAAGCTCTCCACAGTCTTGAGTCTTCGAGATTCTTGACACCGATGAGAAGAAACTCGACACCGCGACGCCCAGAAGAAAGTCGACGCCTCACTTCGTTCAGCGCCAAAGCGTGCAGACCGGCGAGAGTATGTGACGCCCGACGCTGACGGCATCGACTGAGTGCCAGCGCGAGAAACCTCCCCCGCCCGCCGATTGTTTGGGGGAGAGCTCTCCAGCAGCAAGTAGGTGCGCTCCCTACTCCTGAAAGCATGGAGCGAGAAGAAGAAGCAGAAAGAAGCACCCCCTGCGACAAGAATGAAAACAGCCCAGCCAACCCAGCCCCCAGCCGGGGGAACTTCATAAGCACACAACTCAGCAGACAAACCGACACAGCACAAGCGCAGCCCTCTTCTTTCATCGATCTGCCGACTACGCCGCGCCTTTGCTTTCCGACACAAGACAAGCCGCAGAAAGTCTTCCGACTGCGGCAGTCAACCTAGTACGCAGAGGCGCGCCTTGTCAGGCTCGGGTTGATGAACCGGGAACAGCTTTGCGCCGCCCGCCTTGGTTGGGCGTGTGCGTTCTATCCGGCGCCCACTCCGATGGGGAGGCCAAGCCTCTGGCATGCAGTGCCCTCCGCGGCCACTTGCCCCCCCTGCTGGTTGGGGCTGCCGCCACTCGCATGCTAATCAGTAAACAGCCACGCCCAAGAGCAGTATCACCGGCCCAGCAAAATTGTCGGAGTCCGTCTTCGAAGGTGACCGAGTCCCCTTGGCGAGGCGTCAGACATCCCCACGCATTGAACTCCAGGGCCAAGCCGGTCCACCGCGCTCCTTGGCCACCAAGCAAATGACTACGCGAACGCCATAGAAGCGCGGGCGCTTACCTAGGAAGCGGAGCCCGATGCGAGTCAGTCAGCCGCTTGCAACTGCTGGCCGCGTCTCCATTTCCGTGGATTCAGCTGCAGCTCCTCGAGCCAGCCGCAAACTGTCAGCCGCGTCCGTCCCCGTTGGTTTGGACCTTGAGCAAAGTGGCCCCCAAGTCGCACCGCGCTGCGCCTGGGTTTCCCCTATCTATTGCGCACAAGCAAGAGGAAACAGGGCGCGGACGATGGCCGGCGCCTCATGCCGCCAAATGTCACAGCATCGGCGTGCCGGGCCCTGTGCGTTGCGCTGTTGGCTGAGCGCTTTAGACAATCTGCGCGCCACTCCGTGCACGGCTTTGCAGCATTTGCGGGGCCTCGTCTCATTTATGTGCGTGCGCATGGGCATGCGCTTCGCAATGATTTCCTGGTCCCAGAGGACGCATTCTCGTCTATATAGTCTCACCTGTGTCGACTCCCTCGTCGTTGATAAAATCTTGCGCCGCGAAGTTCGGACTCGAGCCGATCGTCGTTATACTCCCACCCAGTGTCGCAGCAAAAGGAACAGCCATGATAAACACAGCTGGCAGGTATTTCCCGACTCGATCGGCGACTGACATCGCAAGGCTTAGATGATCTTACTGCAACCCATTTTTGCTGAAAGCATCCTTTCTGCCGTTTCTATTTGTCTTAGGCGAGGGCTCCGGGTCGCCTGTTCTATCTCAACAATGCCCTTGCCTCTAAAAAAAAATTACAGAAGTAGTCCGTAAAATGGGTATTCCTATCGCCGTGCATGGCCCATTGTTCAAAACAGCTGATAGGCACATCAACGGCACGAAGAGCCTGAGCATGCCAACTCCATTTTCGGGTCTGCCAACAAGACGGCCGATAAGCTGCAGAAAATTTGAATGGAAAAGGCTAAATGTACTAAATATCAACGAGCAATGGAAAGTTGGGTCGTGAGTACGTGGAGGTTGCTCGAACGAATGTCGTACTAGCACTAGAGATCCAATGTAAAGGACCTTGCAAATTTTTATCACACAACAGCACTAAGTACCTTCTCCAGCACTTGTGTTTCCGCGAACGCGCAGGCGATGACAAAAAGAGCCGCATAAAGGATGACTGCGCTAGAAATAAGACCACCCCAGAAGTTTGTGGCCACACCGAAGAACCAGAGTTTGAAGGCAACGAGGAACATCGCCAGGCCCACGTTCATCTCTTCAAGCATGAGGAGCATCAGCAGCATCAGCGATGACGCGACTAGCCATTTGAAGAGCGGATTGCGTTCCACGTTTGGTTTGTAGACAAGGGCGCCGTCGGCACTGGAAATGAGACAAAGTAAGTCTAAATCGTTCTGAGATTCGTGTTGAAGACAATGCAACTTTCCTCCAATGAATGAGTCGTGATCTTCAGCTAACGAAACATCGTTGGAAGAACCACTTGGATCATCCTAGTGTCACAAAGGACCTCCAAGAACAAAATAATAAGAAATTCCTGTACTAGAAGTTGTACTCTTTCTTCCCCGTGTTGTAGTAGAGGTCCAATGGCCTTGTTCCGTCATCGCGCGGTTCATTCGGAGTGTACAGTATGAGCATAGCATAGCCAGCGGCAGCAACGACTAGCCATAGCATCCGGGGAATCGTGAGATTGCGCAAAAATATTTGCGCAAATGTAAACTTCTCCCGACGTACCGTGAACGGACCTATGAGTATGATGTACATGTAGTTGTTTCCGTCTGAAGAGCAGTTCCAATCATTCACAGAGGAGAAAATCGGTAACAACATTTCACTGCATGGAAGTAATTACGTTTCTTCCCAAGCAGGAAAGTCGCGAACTCGTGTTGACTTGCACCATCGTCGTCATAGTCGTCATCGCATGAAGTCGCGGGCGAAAGGCGATTCTCCTCTCTGCCACTTGATTTTTGATCTTCTATTTCTTGCTTAGAAAGAGGCAGTTGTGATCATCGTTCGTGCGCTATTGAGCAACAGCGTGCTGTCATTAGCAGAAAAAGTCCTCGTCGTATCTGCTCTAAATATCGAAAGATTAACTACTTGATAAGTCATATCGCTGGCAAACGGCCTTCTCAGAAGTTACACTTTATTTTCTATGACTAGAACTCGTGCTTCTAACAATGAATAACTCTTCATATCGCATGGTTCGTCTTCCTCCTTCGCGTGTGGCTTTTTCGGCATTCTGCTCTGCAACGGAAAACAAGCACCAAGAAACTACCCAGACACGCTGGAACGAAGGCAGTCAATTTCAATTTCGTCAATTTCAATTTCTTGTTTCAGATCAAGGCCAAGACAAAGGAGAAAAAGGAAACGGTATGATGTTGCTTCACTTTTTCACTACGAGTAATTAAGTAATCAAAAACTGTTTTAACAAACAAAATCAGTAATTAAGTAAGTAAAAAGCAAGCAAGCATACAATCCGTCACTACAAACTTATTATCATGGGTCAGTCAGTGGGTGTATCGCTGATCAAGACCTTATCAGTGTGCATGATGGTTGTACTCCTCTAAGACGTCTGACAAAATGAGTCTAATCATGAATCATCGAGATCCTGCTTTGTCGTCGTGATTACCTTCAGAATTTCCTTCGGAACGCAGAAGCCGTTGTGATTGTGAATGAAGAACAAACACACATAATCATAATTGCAGCCGGCCAATCCGTTGTCGCTTACGCTTTCGTCCTCCGTATTTCTAGAGTACATCAAAAAAATCACCTCATAATTGCGTGCGCGATTTTTCAATTGAGAATCACATCACCCTAAAGGCACGTAAAAGGCGTTTCAATTGACAAAGAAACGTAGTTCATGCTGGGGAATATTCAAAAACATTGACCCTTTGATGACGCAAAAGCATTCGCAAAAAACTGCGAATCCGCTTTGTTTTGATTGCTCCCCCTGCAGTTTCATCTTTATCGTCCCGCTTCTTCAAAAGCGCGGCACGACTAACTTCCTCTACGAAAGCAGATGTTATTGCCGGCCTTGCAGTTCTCACCCATGAGAAAACAGTGGCGAAGTCCTGATCTTGCTCAGAGTTGAGCACCAAAGCCACGGACGCCGCCAGTTTCGCTTCTGCTGGTATGAATGCCTCCAAAGTTGGAGCCGAGCAGTCGTCTCTCTGTGGAGATGACGATGAAGCCGCAGCTCCTGAGCATTTCAAAGTCAGCAAAAGCTGCTTAGGGCCACTTGTGTTACTACCGCCTTCCTGGCTTGGATACAGTAAATAGGAAATTGAAGAAGCAGTAGCAGTTTTGGCTGTGATTGTATCTCGAGCAGCACTGTGGTCTGGCGAAAGTACCTGCCGCAGCAGCGGCAAGGGACATAGAGGATGGCTCACTACGGCTGACAGCAGTGCCGTCCCACCAGGTGAGAGACGGTGGACCTCCGAAATGCTATTTGCAGTATCTACTCCTTTGCGAGGACCTCTAACATGCCTTGTCGTCCTCTGTCTTTGTTGATGTTCATTTTTTCCCTTGCAGAAGACATCGCGAGCATCTTTGCCGTCTGACCCTGTCCAAACCGCGGTGTCAGCCAAGCGAACCAGCTCGCTTATTGACAACAAGGAACTGCTCGAATCGCTGAAGATCCTCGCTTGCTGTTTGGTTTCATCTTCTTCTTGACTGGAGCTTGAAATCGTACTCGTACTTGAAGTTAATGTTGTACTTGATGTTTCTTCGTCCAGTAGTTCTTGGTGTACAACGGTTCGGGTTCTTGCTTGGTCTCCCATAGGAGTGAGATTTCGCACAGCGGCGGCTCTCACATCTGCCTCCGAATCCTGCAAAAGCGGACGCAAGGCCACAGGCTTGAGCACACGACCAAGCAATTCGCAAGCGGCTAGACGAACCATCTTTGGCTGAAGGTTGTTGCCCACCAAGTTTGCCTCGATCTTGTCCACGTTCAGTACCTTTCGACACTGCTCAGTGTGCCATGTACTGACAGAGCAGGATCGACTCAGGGCGAGCGCCGCAGCGACGACAACCTCTGGCTTGCCCTTAGCCGTTTGCCAAAATTCGTGGCCGCCAAGTAGAAAGCCTCCAAGTAGGTGCAAGTCAGCTTCGAATCCCATTGTCGTAAACTCTTTGTTGTGCCAGGACGCGAGAGCGACACTTTGCCAACCCCACTGTCGGACCCAAGGATCCCCGTGCGAGAAAGAAAATTGCACTACTCTCTGCAAAATAGAGAAGCTACTTGCGCTAGAAGAACCATGTGGTTGATGCTGTAAGAGGAGTGGTGTACTTGGTCGTTTACTCGGAGATCTTGTATTCGGATTCCTTAGGGGTAGCTCTAGTACGCCGCTCGTTCTATTTCCGTTGAAATTCTCCAGGGCTCTTAGGGCTGCTTGAACTATCTGAATGCGACCTGGTTTATTGGTCTCTTCTGAATTGCGAGGATCAGGAAAAACCGTGCGGAACCAAGGCGAGTTCTCGAGAGTTTCAGCAGGAAACTGCCCGAGCGCCAGAGCACAAGGATACAAGACTTGTTCATCGTCCTCGGTCTCTAGTAATTTCACAAGAGTGGGCAAGCCCTTTTGCCATCGACCGAGGATGCTGCACGCGAGAACCCGGGCAGCTCTGGTCGTCGTAGTTGATGTGCTGGCTTTCATCCCGGATATGAAAACCTCGTGCGGAGGGGACGAAAACCGTAGTTCAATAGGACCTCCAGTAGCTGTTGTAGTGGCACCAATTCGAGTCGCTCCAGATACAACAGTAGTCTTTAAGAGAGGTGAAGAACCTGAAGCTGCTCTCAACGATGATGACATTCGTGCAAGAAAGTCTTTGAGCGCATTTTCGATTTCAGTCGCGGAGACTGTACGCACAGGCACAATACGCTCCAACTGCGGATACAAGAACTCTGCTAGTTCTATCTTTATAATTGACGGCTTCAGTAGTTCTTTCTCTTTATGTGAATCTAAATGAACAGCACACCTTTCCAGAAGTTGTAGGAGTAGCAAAGCAGAAAAGAAACGCGTTCTTTCGTTTTTTTGTTGCATTGCGGTAAGCGCACTCCTATCCGGAAGAGGACTGAAGGGCGGGCGACCACTGACAGCACCACTCGTCGAACTCCAACTGGTTGTACTACTGGACGAGGCACTCGCACCACTAAAGGCGCTACTACTTCTACTACTAGCGCCACTAAGAGGAGTGGTGTAAGTGTAGACACCGTGAAACGTCACCATTCCGAGGTGTGGTAAAAGTTGGTGAACCAGAATATCTGGTTTGACCTCAGGTATACCGTCGTAAAGAACTGTAGCAGCAGTCTGTGCGTCCGCAAGTCGGAATAGCGCCGTCACGACGAAGTCAGTGTGACAAGACAGCCGCAACATAGTGCGAGCAAGAAAGAGAGCATGAAGACAGTGCTGTTGTAGTTGTATTATATGAGCTTCTTGATGTAGTAGATCTTCTCGTCCTCGTTCGCTTGTTTGTGAATCTTGTGCTTGGCCTTGAAGATGTGTTGAAACAAGACCTGTCGGAGACGGACACAACAAAGTTGACGCTTCACCTCCCCCTTCCCTTTGTTGTAAAAGCGTGCCAGTTGCTCTAGTAGAAGAAGAACTCTCGACGTCAACAAGCATTTGCCGTACAGCGTCGCATACCCCCTGGTGTTCTTGCTCGTCTCTATCATGTTTGTCGTGGAAAAAAGCTGTAGCATAGAGCGTGAGCAACGTTTCGACCTCCTCATTTCTTGCTTCGATACTGGTGGATGACTTTGAGACGGCCACCAACCCTCCGTCTCTAGGCGCTTCCGGACCAGTAGTAGAAGGCGGACTAATATTCTCTTTCTTCTCGGCGAGTAACGTCGTGACACTGACAACGCTTCGCTTTTTCTGCAGAACCTCTAAGAAAGACGATGTATGACGCGGGCTTATGGTTGCTGCCGGAACGGCATTGGTACTTGAAGAAGTTGAAGCAGAGGGGATCCTATTCATTGGCTTTTGTTCTTGGTCAGGTGATGCCCAGGGCCACGACCAGTCCGTCTTCGAATGAATTGCAGCCCACAGATCTGTTAGGAGGGCTTTCAAGACGGCTATGCGCAAGGTTTGTCGCATCGTCGTGTCCTGTGTACCATGGCCAGAAATAGCATCATCATCCTCGTCAGCTAGTTCGGCTGAATAAAAGCCTGGTAAATCTTGCGGCCGGAAGTATAATGTGAACTGAGTAACTTGTTCCAGTTGAAGTTTCTTCAGCTTCAGGTCTACATTTTTTTCTTTAGTGTTTGCGAGTTCCTTCCTCATCCCGCGGAGTTGCACGAGCAACTTTTGTCCCTCCTCAGGGTCTACTGCTTGTCTCAAAATACGCAAAGCGATTTCGACCTTCTGACTGTCGCGAGGAGTCTCCTCGATTTGTCGCAACCATGGTTGCACCACGTGAGTCTGAAGTAGATCGCAAATTGCACGCGCCGCTCCTGGTGACTCCCCTGCAGCAAAAGTAAAGAGATCTTCATGCTTCGCGAGGAGATCCTTGTTCGCCAGCCAGGCTTTGAACATCTTAATGCCCTCAAGGCGCCAAGCTGTGCTGGCCAGCCGACGTCGGATCGTTACGGACGTAAGAGGAATGTAATCTAAGACTCGCAGTAGACCCTTTCCGTCCAGCATATTCAAAAGCGCTGATGCAATAGCTTTTCGGTCGTGAATGTCTAAATCTTCGGCATCCTGAGACTTTCCATTTCCAGCAAGCGAAAGTATATCATGCTCCGCTGCTCGAGATCGAGTATTTTCTTCGTCTGGATAGCGTGGTGTCGTTTTACTTTTCACGAAATATCGAACAGCATCTAAGTCCCGATTACGTGTAAGACGCGCAAACTCGACAGATTCGTGTGTCGACTCAGGCACTTTCGTCAACTTTCGCATATCATACCAGGAGACCTCATTCTTCCCTTTCAACGCAAAGTGCGCCGGGTTCGCAAGTTGACCGCCTGTGCTGTCAATAATGTTGGGACCAACCCGAGCTCGCTCAAACATTTGAGAAGAAACGGAAGCGAGTAAGGCGCCGTCCTTGGCAGATATGGGCTCATCTTCCTGTGTAGCGCTTGCGCTTCTAAGAAGTACCTTCAGCAGCGACAGTATACTAGTATCAACTGTTGATGTGTCCCCGAGGTTCGCTGTAGTGTGAACGGGCGATGCTGCAGGGTCAGAAAAAGCTTCTTCCGAGGACACGAATACAGCAGCCGTCGCACTTTCCTCGATCGGCGCTACTCGTCCAGGTTGTTCATGCAAAGAAGTTTTAGCAGCATTTTGTCCACTTTTCGAAGGTAGCAAGTAGCACATTGCCCCTTGCACATCCACATCATACTCGCTCACTCTAGATGAGAATGTGGATGATCCACCAACATCCTCAGTAGATGAGCTGGCGTCATGACAAACCCTGGCGATTGGCCCAGCTAGCCCATTGTCCGCCTTCCAAAATCCTGGAGATAGCTGTCCGCGACTCGCACGCACAATGCGGAGTAAAACGTGTTTTAGAAACTCCGCTGCGTGCTTCGTCGTCTTGCCCGAACCGAAAGTGTCTTGTTTTCCATCTCTATGTGCGCCTTTCGTCTTGTAACTCTTCAGTACCTTGTGCACTACTGCTGTCAGCAACGCCTCACGCAGCTGATAAAACCGCTTCTGCGCATGTTCTGTCTTTTCTAGTGGTAAAAATATCGCCGCAAAGCTAGTACCAGCTTGCAGCACCTCTTCGAGGTTGGTTTCTGCCAACGCACCAATAATCGCGCATGGGACTAGTTTCTTGTGCAATAGGTGACCTTCTAAAGGTCTCAAGGATGTAGATGAAATCGATGACATTGTAGAACTTGGATCGTGATCGGGATCCACAACATGCTCAACAGCTTGTTGAATCTCGTCCCGCAGTGCTGCTTGTGACATCATTGACAGCACTTCATGCTCAGCGCCGTCCATGCAGTGATCTACCAAGCCTGCCATCTGCTGCGACGAGACGAGGTGGGAGTCCGTCCCTGCCTCCAGAAAAAGGTGGACGAGGCGCAGTCGGTCGCTGCGTGCTGATGTTAGAGGTAGGTTTTTGGTGTTCATTTATCCCGCTTGTTATGGCTGTCCCCCTTAGGAGAGCCATAACAAACGGTAACAAAAGCACCTTTAGCCTACCCTTAATGATGATTGAGTTCGCAGTAGATCGATTTGCTCGCTCCGATGTACGAGCTCCAGAAGCTGTGACGCAGTCCACGAACCCGATTGAGAAAACGAACGCCCGATCAAAGTTATGAAAGGAAAAAGAAGTGTAGTTAAACTTTAACTTATATATAGATACTCGTCAAGGAAAGGAGCAGTTTTCTAGTTGTGAGGCGTGCTTTGCTTCTTGTTGAGAATGAGTACACTTTTTTCCGTCATAAAAGACGCGACGGCGTCGCGAAACAAGTGCGGAAACTGTTCCGCAGCTGGCACGAGGTACTCGCTTAGCAGTGCCGGTGTCAGAAACCTTGAGTCTAGGAAAAGCAAATGCTCGAAATGCATGTGCATACTGAGCGGATGGCGAGGACGGTTCGGCTGCCCGTTCGTTGTGGAAAGCACGTAGCGCGTGACTGCCTGGTCACTCCCCACGGCTGCGGCACAGCGCACCAGGGTGCGTCTTGAATTCAGAATCTGCAAATCGTTCTTGTCCGCCTGCTGCCTCAGCTGTGTCAGGTCTTGCCGCAAGTCGTCGACCACGCGCTCAACAGTGCTGACCATGTCCTCGTCGCTCGCAACGACAGGATCATGCGCATTGCTTTTACCCACCGCGGTTGTAGACAAAAACTGGCTCCACACACCAAGGACTTTACATGTCGCTTCCCGAACAGGCCACGAGGCTCGTGATTCTCCACTTAGAAAGACCGACGACAGCGCCCTTCCAACCTTGGCCAGCGAAACAGGAGTAGAAGATGAGAAGTCTTTTACTTGTTCATCCACTGTTGACATTTGAGGACGATGAGGACCGCGGTCGCCAACTACTGCTCCTGCAGTTCTTCTTGGCGCACCAGAGGCTGTAGCTAGGACGTCAGCTCTGCTGTTCTCCGCATTAGGCACTGCAGACAGCGCAGGAGACTTTTGCAACACCGTTCTCGTCTCTCCTACACTTGAGTTTTGCGGTTCTAAATCCTTGGAAGATTGTTCGGTGAAGGAAGTAGAAGTGGTCACGACTGTGTGGGGAACCACGCTGGTCAAGGTGAACGACGCCGAATCCGTCGAAAGACCCCAAGTCGTTTTCTTCCGCATGTCAGGATCCTTAGCTCGCAGTGCAGCAAAATCCAATATGCTGCGAACGAACGCTGCTGTGGCTTCTTCTGCTTGCCCCAGTAGTAAAAAAGGTTGTCGCGCGAGATCTTCCAGCGCTTCCAAAGTTGGCAGAATGCTGCTCGACGACGATGGTCGCATTGAATAAGTCACATAGGCGGATGGAGTTGTTGAGGTTGCAGCACCAACACCGCTCGAAGAAGATGAAGATGTCTTCATCATTGGGTAGTAGTTGGTCCTAGTAGTAGTGGCTGCGGCATCGGACGTAGTTCCTCTTTCAACTGCTGGAAAAGCAAGACTGAGTGCACGCGCAGCCGCTTCCCGCACCATCGGATCTACATCGGATTTCATGACACGACGCAACTTCGAGCGAATCGACTTTACAGTGTTCATCTTGTCATCGGCCGAAGCCTTTAACGCAATTATGGCAACCTCTTCCTGAGGCAGCATTCTAACTGCCAGGACTTCGCACGCCGCTGCGCGCACATTCGCATTCGTGTCTTTTAAGAGTACGTTGAGTGCGTAATCCGCACCGCCAGGCAGCTCTAGCAAGCGTTCAGTCGCTAGCGCTTCGATTCTCATCTCCCTGTCTGCGAGTAAACTGCGTAAGACATTGAAATCTTCTAGAACATCGAGTACGAGATCCTCTGCAAGCGCAATCTCGTCACCATCGCTTTCGTCTCCGCCGATACTGGCAAGCCATGCAGGAGCTTCTCCAACCACAAATGAATGAATTGCAAAAAAATTTACAACAATGGTTCACATCTTCTAGAGGAACATTCGATTTCTATTGCCTTGATAGACAATGTTGATCTTGTTGATGCTACCTCGCAGTCTAGGAAAACATGAACTACATTTCTGCATCAGCCACCCCAAGAAAAACTACCGAAGCCTCCACTTCAAAAACTCCGAATGCCATACGAGGAGCCCTTTGTCCGCCCAATTTCTAGAATTTCTCCGTTTTCGACGTGGGATACTGCCTGCAGTGAGAGAGGCGGCACGATCTGCACAGCTTCAGACTGCTCACTCCACATGCGACTTTCCGTTGATCTCAGGCTTCCCTCCATTAGATCTTCCCCATGTTCATGATCCTGAAGTGCATCTTTGTGGTCATTTTCCCTCACAAAACCCTTCCAAGATAGATGCTTCTCAAACTGAATTAGGCCATCAAGCCTTAATTCTAAAAGTGCTGGGAAACTTTGCGCTACGCGCGATGAATCGCCCAACTCATATAGGACCCTCAGCGCCGCAATCCGTTCACTTCGCACTCGTGACCGCAGCATCGTCTCGATACGGGATTGCGGAAGCAACGGGTCCTGTTGTCTCTCGGTTGCTGCACTTAGCCCAGTACTTGCACCAACATCATGTGGAGTTTCGACAACGCCATGATGTTCTAGTCGATGTATCGGCAATGGCGGCAAGCTACCTGTATGATCGCCAGCTGAATGGATCACATTTTGGTGACCCTCCGGATTTCTCGGAATCAGAGGGACTAGAGTCATGGAAGTACTGACTGTAACCTCAACGCTGCTCAGGGGATCTGACGTCGAAACCGAGACCGGTGGTGGGGCTCTCATAGTGTTTTGAGCTAGAACAAGCTCATGCGATTTTTCCATAATAATATTTAGAACTAATGGAAATCCATCTTCAGCAGCATCTTGGGTTTCCTTTTCCCTTTAAACGGGACCAAGATGACAGTGAAGATGGATTTCTTGTACCCTTAAAATATGCACACCTGCCGCGGCCACTCTTGCATCGTCTTCGCTAGGATGCTTGTCCTCGTCATGCTCGTCCTCACGGTCACCTCCAACCAACGTCACGCGCACTCCCGTAGTATGAGCACTGCTCTCATAGACCTGTTCACGAGGTAGCGGTACTCCATCATCCTGGACCACGCCACCTCCATAAAAGCGACCAAAATGTAGAAGCCCTAACTCGCGGTCAGGCCAAAAATTCGCTAGAGTAACGGAGTCCCAATGAAGGGCCAGGAAATGGAGGACCGAAAAACATGCCAGGACAGCCATGCAGGCTGTGACATAAACGCGATATCGTGGAGGCATCATGATGATAATTTGTACTATTTGTCCACCATTTAGAATTCATTGCCGTTCACTACATCACTCACTCTCATCATTTTTTATCAATCTGTGAGATGTAACTAAATCAAAAATACACTCTTTCAACAAACTCAATCATGGCAAAGATGCAGGACGTTATCTAGTAGAAGCGCATCCGTCCTCGAGCAATGAGTATATTCATCTTTATGAGAAGATGAAAGGCAGCTCCTGCGGAGCCCAGCAGCAATGACTCGTCTATATTCGCTCGGCCCCTCGGTGTGTCCCTTGAAGCAAAAAATGTCACTCGATTTAGTTTCATGTGCTCTCTCTGTTCGTTGCTGAACCTATTATTTCTCCTGGAGTGTATAGTGACACGACACAGTGACATCACAAGTCTTTTTCGCATCCGCTTTCATTGAATAAACCAATCGACTTCTTCACTTCCCAAGTTCCCATGAATGCTTCACGATTGTGTTTTCGAACTTGAATAAAGAGAGTTCTTGTTCTATCTGACTTGAGTTAGACAAAATCAAAATGCCAGCACCTCTACGCTCTACAAACATGAATTTCAAACGAAACAAGATTCATAATGCACGAGATCTGGCACACTGCACACAAGAAAGGAATACTTATACTTTTTACTTAACTAGGCCAAATCAAACACGAATGAGAATTGACTGAACGAAACGGAAACCAATCAACAATACGTAGGTACAGAGACATGATCAAAGGTCTCACGTAGAATAAACAGGGATACATACAGATCAAACGACCACGCGCGTGTGAAAAATATTGTCATACTCATACTCTGAAATGGTAAAAAGGACTTGGGCAATAGGGCAATTATGGCCATGAGTACAGTGAGTCATTGAGTTTGCGCTTGCGGTGCGGTATGGTATGTTGACGCCAGAGAGAGTACAGGTGATTTTTTGATGTTCAGAAGTGTCACTACAGCTGCGGTTGCACGATCATTTTCGTAGTAAGACGAGAGTGACTTCAGTACTTGTGTCAGAGAGTATTTTCAAGAAAGTGATTTCGGTGACAGACCGTATCTTCTAAGTTATAGAGAGAGAAAAGGACTTCATCAGTGAGAAAGACAAAGCGCATGTTTTCATGAAACAAAGGGTGATAATTCTCTTGACTGCGCGGGTGCGCCGCGAGTTCTTCTAAAACTAAGAGCAAGAGATTGAACAGATGAATCAAAAAGTAAGTTCTTCATCGTTTTTTCGCTTCCACTATCTGATCTAGGGATCGCATAAATCGAGCAAGAAAGCTCGTCCGAAGATACTCAGTACCCGAAAAAAACGGCTCAATTTCGTTCTCCACTTTGTCGTTCAATGCTATCGGAGCTACTCCATCCCTCAAAACAGCTCCGTTCGAGATCGATCCCGGATCGACGCAGATTAGACACAGTGATAGAAGATGAACGCTACTTGTCGTCCCTCGAGATGACAAGGTAGTGAGAGGACAACGAGTGTCCTTCGACGTAGTAAGTGATAGTCATAGAACGACTAGAACATGCTACCAACTTCTACATGCAGCTCAAGAAGAGTGACTACAAGAAATAGAAAAGCAACAAGTTCCACCATCTTCATAATAAGACCGCGTGGACAACATTCGCAGCACCGTCATTTGCGCTGCGCAGACACAGGAGGCCGGCTAAGAGGGTACTGACCGGTCGCGTCAGCATTTCAGTCATACTAGTTCTACTTCCGGAGCCAAGGCGAGTATAGCACCAGCCAGGACAAACTGCAAAACTATCAACAACATTCCCGAATACTCCCGCATACGCACGACTCTGTAACGCATTCACGAGCTTCGAGTCGGCATTATAGGCACTACTGTTTCCCTGTTATAAGTAGTTGTAGCAGGAACGAGTAGCAGTTGTGGAATAAGGTTTTACAGCATCAAAGGTGCAGTTGGAAGGTTTGGCTTTACAAAAATCAGGAGAAAGTAGATCAAACTGTTAAATTCAAACATGATGAAGAGGTCCTCCTCAAATATTATGTCTAAAAACTTGCACAACTTATAAGTCTCTCTGTGTAGTAAGTAGTACATCCTGATTCGCTTTCCCCAATGGACATCTCGATGCGGACGAGGTCTCTTTGCTCGATGATGACGAGGAAGCCGAAACCTCCTGAAGAACCTTCGCACTACTTTCGTCACCTGCCGTGGCTACTTCCCCTGGCGAAGGCGATGCACTAGACGCGGGATCCTGCTTTCCGCTTTCCGCATCCCCTAAACGTTGCGACAATTCTCCTGAAAGGCTGCCCCGTGAGAGTAGGCTAGAAGACACAAATATGATTCGCGGCTTTGACGCGACCACTGTGCTTCTTGAACCCTTTGATGTCGCTTGCTGCGAAGATGATCTTTTGTCATCTTTGTGATCGTGGTCCACAGGTAAAATCGGAGGCTCCTGGCCACGCTCCTCCTCTATGTGGTCCCGCATGGTTGGCGCTGCGACCATTGGCGTTTCTGCCGACGGAGGAGGGAAGTGCGATGCTTTCTTAGATGATCATCATCACGTCACCAGCAAGACGAAAGATACTTAATTCATCTTCTATAAGCTCAACACGGGTACTAGCCTCAGAATCCTAGAAGAAGGAAACGAAGGAAAATTCAAATTGAACAAATACCCCTGGCAACTCTCCTCAATCTAGTATCAACCGTAGTAAAGTTAGTACTACTAGGTGCATTCTTTCACTTTTTCGTCTTAACTTTGAGCGAGCGACCAAATAGTGAGTAGCTATGCCCGTCGTCGCCCTTAGCAAGCTTGTTGATCAAGTGGTGATGGCCTAGACAATTCACGTCGAAGCAGGGTTCTCGAGTTGTAGTAGCAGGGTTGCTTTTCTTCTTGTTCACGTTTAGTACCGTACTAGATGGTGAAGAAGCAGAAAAAGCGTTTGCAGTTCCTGTACTACTTTTGGCTGGTCCTCCTGATGCAGATGACGTCGAAGATGAAGCCTGCTCAGTACTACTTCCAGACATGTTAGAGGTTGCCGAATTGCATCCGTCCGAACATTCTTGGCCTATTTTCCCTTTGAAAAGGAGCCGTGGATGGTAGTGAGGGATAAAATTCGGAAACCCTGCTTAATAGAGGATAGTACTTTCATCGTCATATAATTAGTTTGCTCACAGGAGCTACTAGAAGATGAAGGAACCACACCGGCATTACAAACCAGGCAGTGAAAAGAGCGTTTGACGCGCTCTTGACATCGAACAACGAACTTCTGATGCTCCGTTGGATCGGCATGGAAGCCACGAAAAGCACGCTCTCGGTCTTTCTCGTCCCGATTGCTGTTCTGTCTTGCTAACTCCACGCCTCCCCCTCCGCCTGCTGCCTTATTAGACGGATCCTTTTCGTTTCGCGAACTTTTCATGCGTCGGAGCATCTTCTTTCCCGTTATTGTCGTTCGCGTGTTTACCTTGTGTTTTGTGGTGTAATTCATGAAGTTTGGTAGAAGTTCTTTCTGACCGTAATTTTTGTGTATTGGTTGTGTTATTCCTCATGCAAAAGCTATCGCTAACTATCAATTATGTATTTTTTTCCTTTAGACATAAAGCCTCATAATCTGACAAATTTAAGCGACACACGAAATAGTTGGTACCTGTAATGCCTCGAGCTTGACCATGTGCAGGAACGCAGTTTTCACTTGCTTCCCGAATCGCTTGATACTCTGCAAGTCTGCTAGATCGAGTATGATATGAAAAAGAGAAATTCAAATAAATTATTGCTTGAAGATAGATGCTGTCTACATAATCTAGCTTCAAAAATGTTGAAAGAAAGGAGTAGATGTACTAGCACTGGATGCATTGGAAAGAGTAGGATCGGCTCTCCAATGCATCCAGTGCTAGTACATCGAAAGAAAAATCATCTGAATAAAAAAGCAATTCCTTCTCAAAGTCATACTCACTTTCGCATCGCCTTCAACATAAGTGAAGAAGAGCACCCTGCGCTCTAGCATATCCCTAGTTGCTGGCGACGCGAGTCGGGCGTAGAGGAGACGCGCAAGAGCGATCTCGAGCTCTGCTTGGTACTCGGGCGATAGCTTGACCTCATCTTTTTTCCCGCTGCGCAACATCGTTGACGCACGTTCTCGACAACACTGCAGCAGTGCCCTGTACGACTGCGAAATTTGAGGGAAAAAGATTCATTCATTCTCTGTGAGCAGGTAAACAAATAGTAAATTTGAAGACCTTAATTGAATGCGAGCGAACGGTTGAACAGAGTAGAAATAGATGAAGCTATGTATCTATACCTTAATAAAGATGAAGTAGAACCGATAAGATGATGAGTGGACTAGAGGACGGTGTTTAACAAGAGGACCAGCAAACTAATTTAGGATCTTTTCATTCAAAAACGCACACAGGGGGTATTTTTGGGTATCTACAGGTAAGCTAGGGAGTGTTTTCTGGGTAGAACCAATACTATTTTCTACTTCTTGTTCAACTTCAGGTAAAAAAATACATATTTTTCAAGAAAATCCAGCCATAAGATAGATCGTCATGCTCTGCCTGATCCAGACTTAGGTCACGTAGCACCTCACGTGCGTGCTCTTCCAGTAAGGCTCTTGCCAACTCTCGACTTGACGGTCCGAGGCTTGACGCGTGTAAAATACGGCCAATAACACGATCCCATACAGGCCCTGGCCCATCTACGCAACGGACGAGGTCTTCTTTCAGAGTTAGAGAGAGAGACTTCCACCTCTGTAGCTGCTCCTGTACTAGAAGACTCCATGATACAACTGCTCAAGTACTTCATCTCCTCATGAACATACAACAAGACGAAAAAATAATCTACAAAGAAATCCGTAACTTCCGTTCGCCATGACCCTTGCTTGACCGGCTCTTTCCCGTTGACGCTCCAGAAGAAGTCCTTCTTTCGATTGCCGCGCACACATCAAAATCATCATGCACGAATACGTTCTCGTCGGCAATTTCGATGTCCCGCGTAGCTGGATGCACTGAAGCTGCTAGGCGTGAAAGAAGTAGGAGCTTCGCGTTTGCAGCCTTGTAGGGGTCGCGACTGCCTACTGCTACTATGGCACCGCGCTGCGCTAGCAGCCGCACTGTTTCAAATCCGATGCCCTCACTCCCGCCGGTCACGACTGCGAACCGATCGCGGAGTAGCGCCTCTTGCTTCAAGGCAGTTGATGTCCTCCGGTTCTTAGACGTTGGTAAGTCATTCAATCTCAATGTCGATTCCCAATGTACTTGTCCTACTAGTACATTTTAAGACAGTAAAAGTACCATCGGACTCGAACAATAATTCTTGTTTGTCTTCGTCTATCTCCGCTATTTCTTAACATTACCACCACCTCCGTTTCCCGTAGAATCGCCAGCCCCGCGAGCATCGATGTCAGCTTCGGAGAGCCAATGCCGAGAGGCTAGCTGTCGAACAGCCCATGCCGCTGCTGCACCAACGGCAACGCCCTGCGCAACCACGGGAGCCATCTCCTAGGCTTCGACCTTCGGTCTGTGAGCGTCAGCTACTGCTTGCGATGATTCGTTGTAAAGATCTTCATTGATGGCTTCGAATATAACATGCTTATTCTTGGTTTTATGCAACTTCGAATTCGATCGTCCGCATTTTTTGGATTGCGATATATTGAGAAGAAAGTCACTCACTGAAAGTTTCATGTCTGCTCTTGGATAGTGATGCGAAAAAATTAGTCTTCAGTATTTTTTTCCTGCTGCATGTGCATGCTACATGCATTTTGATTTTTGTTATGAACTCTGTAATTTGCGTGTTTTCCTCTCATATCGTTCCACTCAGTATTCTTGATTTCATATTATGCTGCCACCGCTATCACGAGGAGTGTCATTGCTTGAGAGAGAGCGTCTTACTTTGCACAGCGTGCCGTTGCCGGTTGTGGAACATGAAGAAACAGCATCCTTGCGCGGAGGTCTACTATCACTGTCGCTGACGGTACAGCGAACGATGTTGGGTAGTACAACTTGTACTAAGGGTAATCACATGAGACGAGGTGTTTCTTGTATTTGTTTTTCTAGGAAAAAAGTAAGTTCGGAACTCGAGTTTTTACATCAAAAAATGCCAGTTCTTCTCCCTGAACGAGACTGTTTGAGGGCTCCTCAGTTGTAAGCTAGACTTCACCACGTATGTTGAATGAAAAGACACATCAAGAAGTCCATCAAATGAGTATATTAGAATAAAAAGCAACTTCTGAGCTTCTGGATTGCATTGCGTGGATGGCATGCATGGCATGGATGGACCACCCCAAAAACAATAAATTTTTCGCGGCGCCCTTCGGGCGCCATACTTCCTCCGCAGTACCGGGCTGCTCCGCCGAAGAATTACTTTACGATACACGAACACGAACACAGCCCACAGCCACACTGACTGCGACCCCGCCCCAGACACAAGCAAGGAGCAGCGCGAACGCCGTGGCCTGTGTGCGCCAGGGAACAGTGAGCAAGGCGGTCGAGATCCCAGGCAAGCTAGCCTAGTCGAGCTACTTACAATAGATAGGACCTGCCAGGCGCACTATTCAGATACCCCTACAACGAGCGCGGACAGGCGCCAGGCGCTCTGCATGCTCCAGCGGCGCTGCGAAGGGGGTGGCTAAAGATGAGGAAGGCGGGCTGCGCAAGGACAAACGCAAGAAGCAAAACAGACAGCAACGCGGTGGCCCCCCTATGTCGCGCCCTGAGTCTTCGCCCCCGTGTCGCTCCCTTACGGAGCTCGTATACTGATCCCCTCGGCTCATGCAATGCATGCCATGCCATGCAATCCATGCCATCCAACATCCCTCTTACGAAGTGTTCTAGTATATTAGTTCTTGATTTTCTTCAATATGCGGAGGCAGGTGCTTTGCGATGACATATGTTGTGATAACTTTGAAACCATGTCTGGTCATGTATAATTCTCCGAAATGAAGAGCCTGGAAGAGCACATGAAGTCCAAGTTGTGTTGTACGGGGTTTACAACTGGCACCGAGAGAAGGGTAGTCGTCCATTATAATGGGGTTATGAATACTTTGTATGGTTCTGGTATTTGGTAGCCTGAATTTGATCATAAGGGTTCTCTTCTTGTTAACAAAATGTCTAGACTTCAATGGAACTGCTAGAGCAAACCATAAATGGACAGAAACAGGCAGGATAATGAGTAATTATAAATATATGTTCAACATGTCGATGGGTAGGGTTCATGGGTTCATGGGCGTACACCTACACTAACTAACACGATCAATCGAGCCAGGGTGCAACGTAGTAGCTTATATGTGGGGTGTTCTAGGTCCTCCGCTAGGACTCAGATTGGAATGCTCATCTTAGGTATTCACTGAGTTGCAGTTGCCCCTGGCGCTCTTATTTGTGTTCATATTTATGAGTAAGTACAAGGTGTGCGCTTGCCTCGAGGAAAGGTCCAAGGTACTGAATACGCAGCACTTGAAAATGGAGCACTGGCTGCTGCTCCTTCTAGGTGGTGCTGGAAGGCTCAATGGAAGAATGCTGCGTGAGAACGTGAAGATTACTGACATGAGTGAACGTGAATATATATTCTAAAATATCAGAAGTCACCTTCTGCCGCCTCCTCGTCTATTATAAGGCCCACCGCGTTGTTGAGGACCACCCCCACCTCCTCTAGAATTAGAAATGTAAGAGAAATCCATCCGTAGCAGCATCCTGGCCCCTTTATTTTCCCTTTAAAAACGGAACCAAGATGAGGTGTTGGATAGGAATCGGATGGATTTATTCTTGTAAGCTTAATAGAAGTTGGCGGAGGCCCGATCATCTGGGTCCTTTGCGACACGGGCGGAAGACCCTGGTGAAGCGGTACCATGTGACCTCCTCTCTGATGGCCACCGCTTTGATGTTGTTGTAACGAACTCCCACCTTGGTGGAATTGCTGAGACTGGTTCTGCAAGTGATTACGGGCTGCGATAACGTGCCGCGTCGTGATGCGGTTCAACATGTTCGGTGGCTGTTGCTGACCTCCACCTCCGTGGTTGTTCATACCTCCGCTAATATTAGGAGTGCCTCTCTTATTTCCTCCAGCAGCACCTCCACCCATAGAAGTATTTTTAGGATTCACCCTAGAACTAGTACTCGGTGAAGAGGAGGAAGTCGCGCCCATGCCTGGATTGATGCTGTTGTACAGGTTTGACACTGGGTTCATTCCTACTCCACGATTCCCTCGCCTCCCTTCTTGCACGGCAAGCGCTGCAGCCTGCGGATAATTGACGAACATTCCAACACTGCTGCCTTGGACATCGCTGCCCTCGAAAAGCGTGATATAACCGGTCTCGGGTGCTTTCACTTCTTTCCCTGGTGGAGCAGTTGATGGTGAGGCTTCGGTTCCTATTGTTCCCTTCACCATCTGCGTCGAAGAAGAGGCTACTGGTGCTGCCTTTGTTGTACTAGCATCACTTTGTTCTTCACCCGCATTGCTTACACTAGATGAAGTGGCACCACTAGCAGATTTATTTCCATCTGCTTCGGTTGATGGCTTCGCCGTAGCATCTGCTTGGTCCTCTGGCACCAGTGGCATTAACCTCACAAAGGGTGCACGGATTCTGCGCGTGGTCTTTTCCAACTTCGGTAACTCCAGCAACTGAACGTAATCGCCACCAAACAGACGGCAACCGCTCTCGGCTGAAGTCGACTCGAAACTCACCGTGGGCTGCACTCCGCTTCGAATCTGTGAAAAATGGACGACTGAAGACATTGAAAAAATTTTTAGAATCAATTCTTGTTCTTCTTGTTGCAGTTCAGTTCGTTGCAATAATTTTTAACCTTCTGTAATGGTAGAGGTAGAGGTAGAACCAAAATCAAAAAGATATTTCCATTCATTGAGTACCTGGAAAATGGGTGTGCTGTATGCATCGAAGAAATTTTTGCCAGCGTTGCCCTGAATGGTGACCCATCCTTGTGCCGCATCCTCCAGACAGGTAACGCGGCCTCTCTGCACGCCGACCGAACTCTCTATTTGCTTCTCCCACATCTGAACCGTCTCCCCAACTTTCACAGGTCTAACTCTGCGCAAATCTATGGTTGTAGTTGATTGAAGATTTTGAGTGAGAAGAAGTCTAGGTGGAAACTTCATCTGGTGGCTATAATAACGCGCATCTGAGGGAGCGCAGAGTCAATAAACAACTGTCGGTGAAGTAATGTGAGTGGACTAGCAGCTCAAATCTGATGTAGTTAGATCCGTAAACCTCTACTCAAGCAAGTAATTTATAAGAATACTTGCAATTTCCGACCCCTCCGTGAGAGGTGTTGGAGCAATGCAGCGGTAAAACGCGGAGGCAAGATAGGTCTTGAAAGCGTGTAGAGAGATTCGCTCTGCACTTCCGCCGACTTTTTCTAGAGCCTTCCGGACGAGACGATGCACGCAGGGAACGCCATTCTCGTCCAAGTATTTCACCAATGCGTCAGCGGTAATAATCGCCGCATGACTAGCAACGGTTGGATGGAGGGCGCCTTCGTCTGCCTCTGCTGAAACCTCACCATGATCTACTGAACTGGCAGCTTGTTTTTGTGGACTGGCTGTATCTTTAGCTACTTGTTCAACTTCGTCACCTGCAGTTGTTTTATCCTTGTTCTTTGCGCTTCCCGTTGATGTGCGATTTTTCGCTTTTTCCGCACTTTTGGGGGTGTCCGCTATGTCGGGTGAAGCTCCCGCCTCACTATCCTTTTGCGCTGTTTCGTCTGCCGCAGGAGCGCTCTTGCTTTTCTGCTCTTCATCGACATCGGTGCTAACTTTGTCGTTGTTGGTTGCGTCGGCGCACTCCTTTTCTGCTGCTGCACCTTCTTCTTTCATGGCACCTTCTGAGGCACCTCCAGCTTCGTCTTGCTTTGCGTCAATATCCTCACTTTTTTGCGCTTCATCACCTGAAGAAGCCTTTTTGTCGACAATGTCCGCAGATTTCTTTTCAGCGACGGCATCTGCTTTAGCTGTATCCTTGGCATTCGGTGTCGTCGTTTTCTTCGGCGTTGCGGACTTCTTTGGTGTGCTACCGCTGGTCTTCTTTGGAGGCGCGTTGCGTAGGATTGTGCCCATCGCGGCGGCAGAGTATGCTCCGCGATCGCCTGCGGTGGAAAGCCACCATGGCCGCACGTTCTCGCCTTTTTTTGCAGCTGCAGCCGAGCTCTCTGCCGCGGGTGCGGATCCGTCCTCGACGTCCATGTCGTGAGCGCAGTTCTCTTTTGCGATAGCTGCGCTGTCTGCAGCAGCTTCTGCAGTTGAAGAAGTTGCTTGGTCAGGAGCCTTCTTTCCACCATCGAGCAGGTTGTCCAACTCGGCCAGAGAAACGACTGCTCGGTGGCTCACAAGCGACTCCGTTTCCAGCGATCGAACCGCTTCGTCGGAGAAAGCGGCAAAATGCGCTGCCATGGCGTCCTTCGCACGCAAAACCAAGAGGACTTCAGCATCTAGGACTTTTTTTTGCGCAACCTTCGCCTGGCCCATCGCTTTGTTCACTCGCAATCGAAAGACGCCGCATCGTCTCAGCAACTCGCGCATCGAGGCATCCGCGTCGCGGGCCTCGTCCTCCTGCTGCAGCTGCGCAGTAGAGGAAGAGCTTCCGTCAACCATTTGCTCTACTTCCGCAACGTCGACAGCCATGCTGATGTCCTCTTCGGCAGAAGGAGCCAGATTTCCTCCAACAGCTCCAAGGACACTGGTGCCCCCAACCACAGGAGGAGCACCTCTTCTACCTGCTGCAGCTGCAGCGGCCTTTTTTCGCTCAGCGCGGAGCATCACGCGGACCTGGGCATGCTTTGTCAAGGCACGGAGGTCGATGCTCAGATTTTGCACCCATGTCATGCCGTCCATTGCTAGCGCGTTGAGCTCCTGGGCGATGGCATTGTAGTCGTCCACTCTGGGGCACGCGTCTTCCAGAGAAAGCTCTGGGAATCGCAGCAAGGCCTCGGCTGAGGTAGCCAATCGACCCTCGCACATTCCCATTTCCTCCTCTTTGCACAGCAACTCCGTCATACCCTTGTCGCACAACTGAAGGGTGGTCATCAAATTCAGTTCTATGAAGTATAATTGTTCTTTTAATTGTTACTCAAACTCAAAGAAATGTAGAAGCACCCCACCTACTTAAACAAAAACATAATCTTCAAGCTTGAATAAAATGTGGTAAATCTTCTAAATGTGGCTTTCAAGAACAACACAACAACAAGTCGCAGTACCTCCGCCAGGCTTTGCTCCTCTTTCTCGGCTAAGAGTTTCTGTTGAATCGTACGCAAAGGTGCTGAGAGGGCTTCCAGATCTTGTTGCACACTTGTGACTTCGAAATGCAGGACATTGAGATCTGTCCGCAGTTCTAAGTCAAACAAAGCTCGAAGACGCTGAACTGCTGATAGGGTCAAGAGTTCGTCAAAACTCAGAACTGTTGCACCACTGGGTGGCGTCGGTTCCTGCTTTTTGCTTGACCCAGTCGTGCTTGGCAGCCTGCTGCTTTTGTCTTCTGGCTTATTTTTATCAGCATCCTTGTCTCCATTAGCGGCTTCTACCACCGGATCATCTTTCTTGTTTTCGTTGCCTCCTGCATCACCCTGATCTTTTTCTACTCCATCTCCTCCTTCCATGGTAGCGTCGCCACCTTGATCTGCAGGATCATCGCTAACACCGGCTGGCGGAGCTGCCTCCATGTCCATCGCGGCACCTTCACTTGCATCACCACCAGCAGCACTCGTGCCCTCAGCATTAGTATCCTCGACATTCATGATCTGGTCTTCTTCTGCTGAAGCCGTCCGCGTTGGAGGAACAAACCTCTTCACTTCCACAAGCGACCTTTTCAGCACTTCTCCGCTTCCGAGCGTCAGATTGCGTGTGCGCATATCGTAATTGGGCACTCGACTGAGCAGGGTTGCTGGAAGTGCGATATCCCGAAACTCGCGGCCACGCGCCTCGATTAGACGTCTGGCTTCCGCCAGCTTCGCGCGAAGGCCACCATCACTCGATTTCGCATACGCATCACCGCGCTCAATTATCTGCGTAAGCTCCTCTTCAGTCGGCACGCCTTCGCTCTGCATAGGTACGTTGAACGGATCATCCGAAGTCAACAACGCCCCCTCAGCCTCGTACAATGGCTGCGATCGATTGTGCATTGCCTCCAGCTCAGACACCACGCGGCGAACCTAATGCACAAAGATGTGAAGGTCGTGGTGGAATCAGATCATTTTTCTTGAATTGTACTAATCAGATTTTTCTTGAATTATTGTGCTTCTAAGAAGTTAGTAGATATAGAAAAGTATCTGTGCAAAAAAACGAAACCAACAATGATTTTGAACCGAAGAAGACCAAGTGGTCGCTAATAATCTTGTATTGAAACAAAAAAATATATCAAGGAGCCAGAGCACTAGACTTTTTACTTCAAGTGCTTGAGTCACAAAGTGACAGGCTGTGATGGTCGAGAGGTCATTTTTTATTTGTGTTCCATAAGGTGGTGGTAGTTGGGTTGTCCTACAAGTGTTTGATTGGTAATAAGAGAAAGGAGTTAGACAATTAAACTGAGCTAGAAAATATAATACTATTATCGAAATTATCAAAAACCGAGTGAAACAACGTAAAAATTGGAAAACATAAACTTTTGATTTTGTACCTCCGGAAGCTCCTTCTTGATTGCCGCAAGTTTGGGCTGCAGTTCTGTGCGCAGGTCGTCCAAAATGGACGTCAGAGATGCGTCGACCTCTTCTGGAACAACTTCCTGTGTGGGTCTGTCCTTGCAGGTCCATGCTTCATGTTGCTTCTGCTTTTTCGTGAGCTCCTCTGCACAGGCTACGTTCTGCATGTACGTCTTATTTCGATCCCTTACCGTGATCCAGCCCTTTTCCAGCACCTCTTTCTTCGCTGGTGCGGCCGCGCCAGATTCTCCTTCCGCCTCACTACCCAAATTTGGGGACGCTCCACTGTCCTTTTTCTCCAAAGAGGAGGCATCCTTTTTCTCTGCAGGAACGACCACTTGCAAGCGAAGCATGCCGCTTGATTCGTCCAATTGAGGGGCATCGATCGCGAGAGCGCGTTCACCAACACGCATGCGCCGCATCATTTTCTTGTTGCTGTCCGTAATTGACACCGCATCGGTCAGCACCGTTGCCTCGGCAATCTTAAAGAGCGGATCAAAGCTTTCGACCAACGTCGTACAATTTCCGTCATTCACGACTTGGGTCTGCAGCGTGATCCATCCTTCGGCGACACGGTCTCCGTTCTGGAGTAGATGAAGAGAAATCAATAAATCGAGTTGCACTTCTTCAAAAAATCTTTCAAACTACGCGACAGATGAGATCCCATTCATTTTTTGATCACAATCAAGTTCACAACATCAGATAGAATGTACTTACGAGAAGGACGAGCAGCAGCACATACACATAAGTACCAAGGAATGCAAATAAACCAAATTCCCTCCAATTTACAGTTTGTAAATAAGTCACAGAAATTACTATTGATTAGGACTTGTAAAAGAATCAAGGTGTAAAGAGTGAATCAAGGGTTACAGTTTGTAAATAAGGAACAACCAGTAGTATTTTAGTATTGACAATGAATTTGTAAATAAGTAATACTGAAACTCGTTTTGCGTTGGCTCTGAGGTGCGTGATGCTCGAACTCCCACGCTCTTCGGTTGCGTGGTCCGTGGTGTCGCTGATCAGCTCGAACACATCGTTGGCTTGCACTCTGCGCTTTTGTCGGTCCTCGCCAATTTTCGGTGCGACGTCCTCGCTCTCAGCGCAGACGAAGCCGTTTTGTGTCGCTACGACGAAGCAGCGGCCGATGCACAGGCTAAATTGACTGCACGAAAGTCTCCCGTCTTCCTGCTGCGGAAGCATGTTGTTATTGCGTGTGGCTCGCAGAAACAACCCAGGTAAGGCCAACTTCACTTTTTTAGCATCACAGTGCACGGAATCGATAAGCCAAAGCTGCAGCTGCTCGAAGTTCATTCCTGCCACGCCGCTCTGTGAGATTGAAAATCAAAATTAAGTGGAAACAGGAGCCGCTGAGCAGACAGACATGGTGATCTTAGGTTAGGTTAGGTTCTTGTGGATCTTCAGTTGTATCATGAACGCGGAATATTAATAATAAGATGAACCTGTAAGACTTAATGATAAGATGAACACGGAAGATTGCTTAAGTAATTGAAAAAAGATATATCACCTCTTTGAAAGCTCCTTGCAGATCCCCTAAGTAATTGAAAAAACATATTTATCACCTCTTTGAAAGCTCCTTCCAGATCCCCGCAAGCAAAGCTCTGTATAGCGTGCGCGATGTGCAGATGCGCGAGTAGCTCATCAAATCTCTTCGTCTCTTCACGCGTGGCGTTCCATCGGTCCAGTACCTTGATGGCGTTTCGAATGCGTCCAGCACAAGATCGCAGACCTTGCATCAGCCAAATCGAGCTCGCGGCGCCGCGGGGTGGCAAAGGTTTCTTCGCCGCCTCTTCTTGCTGGTCAACCTTGTTTTCCCCAGAAGCAGTAGCGATTGATGAAGAACGATCCGCGGCTGCTGTACTGTTGGAAATACCCTTTGCTTTAGAGCTTTCATTGCGCTCAGTCTCTTGCGCGATGAGCCCATCAATGCGATTGTAGTAGCCAACCAGCTTTGCCTCCACACGAGCAAACTCTTCAAGCGACACGCCCGGCAGCGGGAGCAACGCTGTTAATGGAGCCGTCTTGTTCTTGTTCTTCTCGGAACCTGATGCAGGTGTTGAAGGTTTTTCAGTAACCGCAGAGTTGTTTTTATTCTCCTCCGCAGTCGTGGTCTCGGTTCCTCGTGGTGATGTAGCGGGGGCTGCGGACCCCTTATGCGGAGCACGTGCGACTTCGCGAAGCGCGATTTCTGATGCCAAGGAAATCGCAAGCGCCTCACTGTAAATGGCACGAACTTCTTCTTCTTCCTGCTCTTCGCGCTTCTGCTTCTCAATGCGCGAAGTTAACTCCTTTGCGCGTGATACGCGCATGGTAGCCCTGTGACGCACAGCTTTGAACAAGCGCTCCTGCTCGCCACTTCGCTGTCGTAGAGCGAGAAGCTTCCTCCGGTCGATCAAGACAGAGATCTTTCGTCGCTGTCCATTTGCAAAATCGGCCCGCGCTTTCTCGGCTGCGTGGTCCCGCTCTTGCTGCGCTCGTTCCTTCTTCTTCTGCTGGAGCCGCTCAGCCTTCTCAGCTTCAAGATTAGATGATATGGCATCATGAATCATAACAATGACTAAGCAAAAGCATTAACATCATGATGAAAAATTTCACTGAGCATATGTAATCAACTACAACATCACGATCAGAACCAAGGTCTTCAGAGTCTACAATTACAACAAGAGAAAATCGAAGCAATATTAGTGTCCAATCATAACAGAAAATTCAGTTCCGTCCTCCATTAAATCCTCAGCGTCCTCGTTTTCAGCATCAAACGGTGGCAAATCAGGGACTACGACCATTGGTGGCAGCATCTCGTCTGGAATGAGCAGGTCATCGTCCAAGATCTCCAAATCACTTCGTGCGGCCATTTCCAGACGCAGCAATACATCCTTGAATGTCTGGAGCGCCGGAAAAACGTTATCCATGCGTTCGAAAAGTCGAGCTTCTGCAGCTGTTGATGTAGTTACAATACAATACAATGCAATACAATGAATCTCGCACAAAGTTCAGTGCAGACTGCCATAAGGGCGTCGAGTTTTGTAATGGAGGCTTCCGTTTTAGCGACCGTGATCAGATGGATCATTTCTAGTACCTCCGAAATATTTCTTTCAGAACACGCCTACATGACATGAAATTCTAGTTAGTACGATAGTGGGAGAGGAAGTGATATTATATCTATATGACTACCAAGTAGCGATTTCGCGCCATCTTCATCAAGTGGCGCATTCCGCACAGTTTGGTCATCAGAACCGCCGATTGCGGCAGCGACTTCCTCCTTCACACCATCCCAGTTTTCTTGGAAATCGTCGACATTAGCCATGTGCTCTTCCGCCATCCACATTCTGACTAGCTCCGCTCCTTCTTTCTTCATGCAAGACCGATACGCTTCCTAGTTTTGATGAAGTGTTTGCGTTTGATTTCATCACTCCCAGTTGTATCATCAACTACATAGAGAACGTGGTCTTCATCCGTGGATTTACTACTTAGACCTCAAACCCATATGAGTGCGAGTCAGAGCTGACTTTTAATTTATACGTATTATAGTGTGGGTATTAGTTACCTCGGTCTTCGTCATCTGTTCTGCGCATGCATCTAACGCTTCTTGAAGAGGAGCAAGCTTTTCCTCTCCGGTCGGCCCAGCTCTGGCCTGAAAACGCTTCAATCTTGCGGAAACCTGCTTTTCTAGTGCCTTCGCAACTCCTCCTGCGCGATCGAATTCCCGCTTAAAGTCCATGCCAAACAGCGTGGCATATTTCTTCGGTTTCTTTCGCTCGCTCCCTCCAGGAGTTTTCTCGGAATTAAGCGGGTTGGTCGGGTCAAATGCCGTGTCATGATCTGTTACCTTTGTTGACATAGCATCTTCTCCGCTCGTCGCTGTCGTTGATGAGACGTCGCCAAAAGGGTTCACGGATGCCCCTGCTCCTGCTGACGCATCCCCTAAAACTGAAGCGGCTGTGACAGAAACCACTTCTCTCCAGTAGCGAATGCTTTCGGTCAATCGGTCCACCTCCTTCTGCACGGCCTCGACCTCTTTTTCCGTCTCTTCGGGAGATATATTCGACCTGATGCAGGAGGCTTAGACTTCTCGTAAAGTAGAAGTAGATGGCTAGAAGTGTAGAATAAATAAGAGATAGAGATGTAAGTATTCTGGTAATCCCAATAGAAGTCTGCTAAAAATGATATCTATAGATATTAAACAGGTATACAATTCATATAGATATAAAACAGGTATGAAGAACTATATTAAGAAAAAAAATACATTTGTGAAGCCGGTCCTCTGCCTACTGCTTGATCTAAACGCTGCGATTTGACTGGGCGACCACCGTTGAATCCTCCCTCTTGCTGGGTGTCATCTTCTCCAGTGATTTGTCCATTCTGCGGAAAGTGTTGCATTCCACCCCCCACACGTTTCAGAGGGGGCCGCATCACTCCACCTTGTTGAGGCGCGCCTCCAGCTCCGACCGAAGGAACTTGATTCGGACCGCGCAAAGGAATTTGATTCGGATTTGCTCCTCCGTCTTGTCTGCCGCCGCCGCCGCCTTTTTGGGCTCCCCCCGGTTTGTTCTTGTTGTTGCCGCCGCCCTTCTTGTTTCCACCACGCATATTCTGCTGTTGATGCTGTCCTCCACCTCCCATCGTCCCCATGGCAGAGGTGGACATGGTAGAAGAAGGAGTAGAGACACTGCCAGGAAATGTCGACATACTAGAGGCTGGAGTCATGTTGTCAGTTGGTCTGCCGATGCTCATGCTCTCTGACTTTCCTCGACCGCGGTCGCCGAACGAACCTCCTTGCTTGTTGCCACCAGCTCCGCCTCCTTTCGCAGAGTTCTTGCCGCCCCCTCTCTGGTTACCTCCTCCGCGCTGTTGACCTCCCATAGGATTACGATTCGTGCTATTGCCACCCGCAGCGAACATGCCAGGCTTGCGAGAGTTGTCGGTACCTCCTCCTCCATCTACATGCCACGAACTATCCGTAGTACCGAACGGCGCCATGTTGGGCGATAGAACAGGCGGTTGTCCCTTATTCTTGTTGTGTTGAGGCATGGTGGTCGGCGAAGGTCCGCCATGGTACCCGCCGCCTCCATGCTGCTGTCCGCCACCTTTCTTACCTCCACCGCTCTGCATCTGCTGCTGCCTCCCGTTTTGATTGTAGAAGCCTCCCGCTTGTTGGCTCCCGCCTCCAGAATGGCCTGCTTGTTGGCCTGGGCCCATGTTGCTTCCCGCGTAAGATTGCCATTGCTGATTCGCGTTCGCACCCATCATACCCTGTGCGTTGTTCATTTGTTGAGCGGTGTTGCCTCCAGGCGCCATCATGTTGTTGTTTCCGCCTCCATACTGAGCCTGAGCATTATTATTTCCTCCATACTGTGCTGCAACGCCACCAGCAACATTGGATGCCCCCATCATGTTACTGTTGCCACGGTTATTGCCGGACGCGCCTTGCATGCCCCCGCCGCCCATCATCATCGGAGCCGCGTTGTTGCCGGCGCCGCTGCTGACACTACTGCCTCCGGCTCCTGTCTGATTCATCATCACATTATTCGAACCTCCGTAGGCAGCAGTGCCGGTATTGCCGCCGTAGTTCAGGTAGGGGTTGGGTCGCTGCTGTCCTCCAGTATTCGCATTCGCACCACCAGCAGAAGCCATGTTATTGCCGCCTTGCTGCATGCCAGCCTGAGGCTGAGCACCAGCAGCGGCCCCCATCGCGGCAGCGGTATTTGCGTTGTTCATGTACTGGTTATATGCAGCTGCAACTTGTTGCTGCTGTTGGCCTCCGGTGGCGGCACCCATCATATGCTGATATTGCTGACCCCATTGCTGCATCATGTTGTATTGCTGTGTCATCTGTTGCTGCATGGCAGTCTGTTGTTCCATCTGCTTCTGCATCGCAGAGGCCGCTGGGACGCCTGCGGAAGCGCCCCCTTGCGTTGCAGGCTGTTAGTGCAGAAGAAAAAAGCTATCGATCATGGCGTGACAGACAAGGAAAGTTTTTTTGCTTTTCTTTGAAGATCAGGAGTCATGATTGACAGTAACAAAGAACCAACATTTCTTTCATCTTCATCAAAATCGGGAGAGAATCTTGTTCACGCAAACTCAAACAACAATTATACATCATTGATGATCAAGATCAACATATAAAAAATCAAATATCTAGTACCGCAGCTGTCGCGGGGTTCCTGTCAAGTTCCATCACGATGTTCGGATCCACTTCCTGTGAGTGCCACGGCGCTTTCCACCCAGTGCGTGGTGGCATGTGAGACTTCGAGAAGCAGTGCGCCCAGACCTGATAAAAGATTATACAAAACAAGAACAATTTATCTCATCAATTCATCAACTCGAACATCATGCACATGAACAAGGTAATCGTGAAGATATAATAGATATCAATCAGTGACAGTGAGAAACAAATAGAGGTTTGTTAAAGAACATTAGAATTGTTCCAAAACATCATGTGACGAGATCATCCTCCTACATGTCTATTATGTGTTAAAAGTTGTTCAGAACTTCTGTCCTGGTCGCTGATAACCCTAAAGATAAAGGATAAATGAGAAACCTGTTCGCCACCAACGACCGGCGCAATCCACCAGCCAGACATGTCCTCACCATCTCGCTCATCCCAGTAGTATATACAGGCTGTGTGGGGCATTCCCTCACCAGTCGACGTCGCGACAGGGAGGCTCTTGTGGTACTTGGTACGGCCATGGTTCGCCCCTTGTGCACCATAGACGCCGTTGAGGACACCAAGTTTGCCCGCGAACCCAGTCACGTTCAGGTTCATCCTTTTTGCAGCTTCTCTGTTCAGTGCTTGTTGTTGTTCTGGTAGTTGTTCTGCGGTACTCGCAGATCCGTCGTCTCTTGTCCATGAAAGAGATAGACAAAGCAAGCTATCTCTTCCTGTCCGTTAAGACGTCAGAATCAGTTACAACGGAAACGATGGAGACATCGGCAAGATCAAACTGAAACTATTTTTAATTTGTTATTCATCAATAAAGTAAAAACTTCTAAATGCGTGGTTAGATTTTTGATGGCGCTGCTCGTCTAAAGAACTAGTACATCCATGATTTCATATTCAAAATGCCAAGCAAAGGATACATTTCGTAGGGAATTCTAGAATGCGGTGATGCAGGTATCTACTCGTACTGAAATTTCGTGACATTATTTGCTTCCCCTAGAGGCCAATAACGATGCACACGCCCCCCGCCCCAAGGCCTGGTAGAAAAAGACACACGTACTACAATGATCGTTTCTCTTCGCGGGCGAATCGAGAACGCATCAGTATGGAGAACCCACGATAACGAGAGATACAACCTGATACCATGAACTGGGGATGATGCATTCTAAATGTAGAGCAAAGGAACGTTGCGATCAGGACTACATATTCACATTCGCAATGGTAAATGTGAATTCAATTGCACAGTGGTAAATGCGAGGTTTCTTTTTCGCTAGTTCGCGGCTCGGGCGAAGATTCTGCCCTTCAGGCACCTCCCGCTGGCTTGAAGGATCAAGGCAACATCAACTACACGAAACAACCGGTTATAGAGAGATGAAGCGATCTCAATCACGAAATTTTACAAGAACACATCACGCGCGATTAGAGGGCATACCGCTGCCGAGCTGCCTGGTACACCTAGGTGCAGTTGTGGGCAGGCGACGTGGCAACGGGGGACTGTGTCCTATTATCATTTTTACACGATCCATTTCGAGTATATCCCCACACCAGCTTAGTGTGCAACTATCCTCGCATTTGAATTACATTCATGCTGCTTTGGCGTTTCTCAGGCGACACAACTAGACTGTACAGATTTATTGCCGGAGGCAAAGTAGCGCGCCTGAGAATGGGCTACGGGACGACGACATAGAAAAATGACAACTTCCACTGGAATGCGAAGGTCATCAATCTGATGATCACATTATCCGTCTTTTTCGACTAAGTAGGTAGAAGTAGGTCTAAGTTGTACTTCGCATGCAGGCCGGACCACTCCTCATGCTTCTACGACGAATTTGAGGCCGCGCGAAGGTGGAGCGAAAGCAATGAAGGTATTTCGAATAAGATAAGGACGAGTATACTGGGGAGAACGTAAAATCTCTTCCAGGAGGAGTAGGCTGTAAAGCTTTAGCTTTTCTACTTGACCACAAATGTCCAGATTTAATACGATATCATCAAGCTACAAGCGGATCTGTGTAGTTGTAGTCCATTTATCCATAAAGACCGGTCCCGATTTCCGCGGATTCATCAATTCCACGTTGCCGAGAGATACGGTATGCGTGTACCCATCTGTGACACCTCCGCTTCTATTAGATTTAAGTAGAAGCAACAAGTCATTTCTCATGAAGAAACTCAAGTTCTTAGCCAAAAGCAAAACGTGTTCCAAAAGTTCGAAAACATCATGGGTTCCTCTTCGTGTGCTTGACGTTACCCATGCATAAGTATGATAATCATCGCGCGATCTTGTCCAGCGGCCCACCTGCGAATGAATCCTCTCCATAGCCCGTTCACGTATACCCCTACTGCGTCATAGGGTTGAGGAATCGCGGGTATGGTGATCAAAAGGAACTTTGGAGCCGCTGCAGTGGTGGTGCTAGTGGATGTGGTGGGCGTTAATTGGAGCTGCTTCCCGATCTTCATCCGAGAGCGCATTTTTGACCATCTTACCTTTGCAGGAAAGACATCAAAGATGCAGGCTTCTACTTAATCTTAATGAGATCATGAAGATATAAAATGGGGAAGCCTTAAGTCAATGTTGTTGCTACGGGAATGAAAGTCGTTGTGCTATTCGTGGTCGCGTTCAGAGGTGTCGGAGAAGCAGTTGTCGCGTTCGATGATGAATTTGCAGTCGTATTGCCTGATAGAGAGGGCGCCACAGTGGTTGTCGTTGGAGTAGCGCTTGCTGCAGCCGCAGGAGTTGCAGCTGGTGCATCAGTACCGATAGCGATGCTAATGGGGTCTGCGGTCGCTGCCTGGTCGGTGCTGAGCGACCCATTGGGTTCGAAGCCCCAACGTAACAAGCCGTCGAGGAACAGACCGGCGCCTAAGCCACCCCACGCGGCGCCCACACAACTACCGGATATTAGAGCTTGGTCAAGCATTTCAACTCTCGATACAACGACCTCCAATATGAATATCATGTGCTAATTGTAATAAAGTACATTGTATGAGGAATGAAATGCTTCAATCCTTAAGGGTAACTGCCCCAAAGGCAGCAAGAGTAACCCGACACTCACATGATGAAAATGCGGTGCGAAATCGCTGTCCGTGAAGACAAAGATTCCCCACAGTGCCAGCAAAAAATACGCAAACACTGTGCGCAGAGCTAGCGACCGCCGCCTTTTCACATCAGGAGCTGTAGAAGTAGTATTCACACTTGTACTAGTACTTGCGTCATGTGCGTCTTTTAGTTTTGAAGATGCAGGTGTTGTGGAGCTCATGGAAATTTTGCTTCCATTATCTGCTCCGTCAACACCTGCTTCAGTGCCTCTTCCAGTACCGCCTGCTGCCACGCTAGACGGTGCCTTGTTCTCGCCAAACCCAGATGTAGTTCCCGGATCTACTTCCGATGAGGCACCAAGCTGTTCAGCTTCAGGCTGAACGTCCATGATGGCAGACGACGTCGAGTGGTCTACAGCTGGCCCAGTACCCGATGCAGACGACCCTCCAGTCGAGGTCCCGACAACTTTGCTCATCAACCATGAGTTTCTAAGTTTTTCCGGCAAGAGCGAGGCTGAGTCTTCCATCCGCAAAGAGCGCGCACAAGCGCACAGTGTGCACAAGAACAGCAGTGTGACGGAAAGAAAAATAAGCCACAAGACTCCGATGTCCTTACCCTGTGACTGGACTCCAGTCTCTTCTTCACCAGCACGCCCTTCTCTTAGCGCTGCTCTCCGCGATTCATCCTTCAGCTGGTACTGCATCCTTGAATATTAAGTGTGGGGGAGTATTGAGATTGACTCCCCTGCGATACTCCACCATGCTTTCCTCCAAGGATGCTGCAGTCAAGTATGAATTGGTGACTGAGAGCCTTAATTCTACCTCATCGTTCTCACTGGTACCGCCAAAGCCGTTGTCGAGGTCTGAGCGCAAATCAGATCCGCCCTCCATTAGGATGTCCGAAAAGAAATTCGTATTCAGGCTGCCCAATGGAACGATATCATCGTTAAAGGTTGAAGCAATTCATTTCTTGCCTCCATTTTCTCACCTTCTTGAGGTGGAAACACTGAAAAATGACTTCTAGAAATGAAATGTTTCAACCCATAACATCGAGTTCCGGGAAAAATCCAACTAGGACCAAAAAAGGCAGCAAAAAGCAGACTCGAACGTACACGTCGCCAGGAACGAGAAAAGGAGGTTTCGAGATCGAAGGTTTCGAAGATGACGAAAGAGGAACATCAAGATCAACATCAGTAGTTTTTAGTTTGTTATCACCCGGAGGTTTACTAGGTTCCTGTTTCTCTACTTTGTTATCACCTTCAGGCTCGTCTTTCTCTGACTCCGGAGGCATCTGCGGAGGCTCGACCCGGTCTGCACGACCTGCACCGTCAGCCGCAACAGCGTTCATCGCTGGTTCGACCCGGTCTGCACGACCTGCACCGTCAGCCGAAACAGCTTCCCGTCTCGGTCGGAACGCGACAACATTCCAGATCGAGTAGGCGCACCACAAAAGTGCGACTGCTTGCGCAAGCACCGTTGGAAGTTCTACTAGAGCCTCCCGTAGGTCCGTAGCCACTTGGAAGAGCAGAATGTGGATTGTGCCTGCAACCCAAGACGTGATGCAAAAAACGCCACCACTTTTCTCGCTCAAAGCCAACATAAGTGAATGCTTCCACTCATTGAGAATGTCGATATGGGAATGTCGTTCCGACCCCCTTTGGCTTCTTTTACTGAGCTGCAACGACGTTCGTCCCATACCTTCGTTCTCAATGAGTGGCATCATACAATAAGGAGGAACAGGGTCAAGCACGCAAAAGCTACTGGCTCCACAGCCGTCAGGACCTCCGCATGCGATGGCTTCTGAATGAAAGAGAAGAATAAACCCGAGGAATGATGAAAAAGAGAGGATCCATCTATGATCTATGACTATGATCATTGTCATGTCATCGTCAACATGGTGCCTCTTCTATAATATAGCAATAGGTGGCTACGGTCATTGTTGGTCTGGTATGTTACTTACATGTGATTATTGATTGGAGGGAAAAACCTAGGATAAAAAGAGGGAAAATCAACCGGTTTTTACTTACATGTGGTCATTTCAAGTTCAACAATAAGTATTTCTTCTGTTCATATCAGTGTCCCCCACTTTCCCTCCAGCCCATGCAGCTGGATCGTCGCAAGCTCGCAGTTCTACTGCGACAGGAAAATAGCCCATTTCGGAAGAGGTATAACCATTGCGTTTCCTCGGCGAGTAGATATGAAATCCAGGATGCGTCCTGTAGCGGAGACAGCCTCCGCTCTCGTCGGACACGAACCCTGCATGCACCGCTGACGGGCACAAGAGACTCGGAGCCGAGTAAATGTAACCCTCCTTGACGGACGACGTTAGCACTCGATTACTAGTTAAAAATATTCTTGAGTCTTCCTCGTGGGGTAAAACTTGTACGCCGGAAGACGAAGGTCCGTCCTCGTGGTTGACTATCACAGACTGGATACGACGTCGATCGCCTGTAGTTTGGATCTCCACCATGCGAGAAAATTGACCTTGCTCTTCACGCCCCTGCAGCTCAGGGAAAGTCGTTTCTTGATTTGTGCTATCCTCCTCTGACGAGGAGTTGACAGTGATCCATTTCACAGCTCTAGTGATTGTCGCGGCCTCATCGGCATTCAGTAGTTTTGCTGGTTGAAGCTCTTCATTCTCATGAATCCCAACCTCACCTTCTCGCAGTCGTCTCTGACGCGAAAAATTTACCTCGGAACTCGGTAAGCCGCCAAACACAGCATCCCAACCTCCTCTCAGGACGCTGCCGCAACCTTGGCGGCAGTAGATACTCCTCCACTCAGCCTCTTCCATGAACGTCAAGAAAGGAGGCTGAAGGGACTAAGTTTGTGGAGGTCCTCGTGGCATTGTTCAACACAGACGACTACATTACATAGATTAAATAGTTAGTACATCCAATTATAGAAGAAGACCTGTTACACAAGGAAGAGGACGCAAATTGCTGGCATCGGTCAATCCAAAACTAAAACAGCAACAAGCACTACTGACAAGAATAGCACATGATCTACGTCGCCGACCCCGACGCCTAGTGGTTAGGTAACGGATGCAGTGCATGTGGGGACGAGGCTACACAGCGTCTGCACCATACGAGATAACAGTAAGACTATCAGTGCAGCCTTATATATAATATATCATGCATACGGCTCGTCCAGACAGAAGTATCCAGTATGCAGTTCACACCATTTACGCCGCAGGTCAGTGGTGACCACTGCCGCGCAAAGCACGTATTCGTCACCCTGTTCGCGGGAACCACTAGCAATATAATCAACAGAATCAACTGTGGCAGTGCGTAGAAGAACGAGATCTGCCATGCGAAAAACGGAATCGATCCGATCGTTCTCTTCAAATGAGCTGCGAGTGTTGAAACCGTCGAGTTTGATTTTGATGGCACAGCGGGTGCTGCTTCTCCTTCTTCTCGCACATCGACACCTTCTGGTTGCTGAACTTCGCCGCTTGTGATCGCAGTTTTCGTCTGAACCCACTCACGCAGACTGTGCAAGAGTTGAATCGCCCGCTCTGTCGCGGCGTCTGCTTTGAGACTTGCCGCAGACGTGTACTCTGACACGCGCCGCCGCAAAGCGGCTGCTCGAGTGGACATGCTCTTCATGTTGGAGAGTGGCATTTCGTATTCTTTGTTGGTTTCGACGAAACAAGAATTTACTTCTACTTGCTTCTAGCGTTTTTCTTCAGCAATGAAATAAATAAAGCCGGCTACTTCCCCCTCTTTCCATTTTTGTTGGTGCGCTTTTTGTCTCTACAAACAATGCTCATTTTTTGCTACAAAACTCTATGTACGTTTCGATTGTTCGAGACACTCTCCTTACCACTCATCGCACGACCTCTTCGGTTGCCACCCAGCTCCACAGCAGAACGAGCAGCCGTTCAAGCCCTTGTCGTTTTCCTTATGGTCTAGCTGTATGCGTGTGTGACAGTCATAACTCATAATTCGTTGCAACAATCCTAGTGTTCCGCCAAAATCCAGTCATCTCAGTAATTCAATTTTCATCTATCCTCAAATCGTTAGGTGTCATGATTGTATTTCGTCATGGACTGTCTCGCCAGTCGCGACGCTTGGACATCGCGATGATAGCAGTACGTCTTCTCCAAGGCATCTGCAGGCTCCGTGTCGTTGTTAGAGTTTTCCTCTTGATCATGAATTTGATGTAGTGGAAGTGTAACCTATGTGAAACTGGAAATTCTACTTGCTGTACAAGAAGTTGTCGATATCTCATAATAATCCGAAGTTGGAACAGCTGGTAGCATGAGTTGTAGGTATCTACAGATCCTTACGTATTTTAAGTCTAAGTCACTCAAATGATCCCAGCATAACTTTCTCATGTGTCACCTGCATCTCGGTATCGAACCGCTTAAATTGTCGCTCTGGCCATGGTATTACTTGTCCGCTCTTCTTGCTCACGCGTGGGAATTAGATGAATTTTGAGGGGACTTTTCTCACGCTGAGTAGTTTCACAGCGTGTCAGTTAGGCTTCTTTTCCTGGTTGCTCATGATCAACGTTCTAATGGAGATGAACCGGAAGCAATTTATCATTTGTGATGTCCTGTCATGGTACATCTTCTGTAGCTATTAGTGTCTACTTGCGAAACGCAAGTTACTAACAGACTCAGACAGTTCTAACACCACAAGGAAAAATTAATCATTTTTTACTCACGAAACTTACTATCAGAAACAATTTTTTACTCACGAAACTTACTAACAGTAACACATACACAGCATTCAGCATCCTATCATAAAATATCGCTCCATCCGGCTGAAAATGGAGGCCCACTCGCGTTGCTTCCCTTGTTACTGGATCCAGCAAGTTGATGTTGGAATAGTGAATCTTTCGTTCTACTCGAACCTTCTTGCCTTCCTTATCTTTCAACGTCTGCATATTGCAACCTTTCACCTGGTGAGGGGTCATTTTTCAACGTCTGCATATTGCAACCTTTCACCTGGTGAGGTCATTTAGATAGTGGAAGCGTATTGGCCACCTCAAGAACTGCTGGAATTGGGCCATATCAATTGATAACATCTGACCCAAATCAGACGAAGAAAATTAAAAATACCTTGACCATATTTCTCCTTTTGTCCACAGCGAGAACAACGCCTTCTTTCGATTTATCCTTCCCCGAAAGGACCTTGACATCGTCCCCCGGTGCTAGTTTCCAAGTCTGAATCATGTCTTTTGGCAGGACGCACTTCGGTCCCCTCGTATCGTATCTCTGGAAAGCGAATATTGCCGCTCCTGAGCCACTTAATCGAGTAGAACAAGAAGATGATATTGTGCCAAGCGCTGACGAGGCAGAGGAAGGACAGCCGGCCTCCCCAAGACGAGAGACAGCACGAGCAAAAGACGGCAACATCGTGCTCTCTGTTGTTCTTCCACTTCGTTGAATCAAGATCAAGAATCAGAATCCGTATTCAAGATGAAAATCAAAATTATTACTTGCATTAGAAAATGAAACGATCGGGTTACAGTTTATCAAAGGGGTCTTTGCGATAAATCTATCGTCAATCAATATACATTGGGAAAAGCAAAAGCTCACTCATCGCGACGACTTCATCTCCCTTGTATGTACATCTCTTTCTTGCTCTTGTTGACATGGAATTCCAAATGGGCCTCCCTTCCGATTAAAACTGTCCGTCAGCGAAATCGTCTGGATGAGCATACGTGATGAACACAGCTTCGAATACCAAATAACTCAACTGCTCTTCACTGCAACAGTATCCCCTGAAGGTCCATGATACAATCGATCTCACTTTTATCAACAATTGACTGATTATACACGCATCAACTTCAAATCAACATACTAGCTTTATTACAATGTAAGCCGTACTAAGTAATGCAGGGTCAACAAGCGTCAAACTGGGCAAGAAAAATACACAATACTTCTATACAAGTCCTTCGTATGGTACCAACTCCGATGCGTGCTGGGCCAATGATTCGAAGAACAAAAATCACACACACGACAAACAGGAGCAGCGAGGCAAAAAGGCGTCTACTACATCAAGGAACAACGTTGAGGGCCATACCTCTTAGTAGTTTTTAATGCAATTTCAATCAACATAAGAGTAAGTGGAAGAACAGTCTACACGGATCATGATCGATAAAAGTAAGCTCCAAATTCATTCATTCATTCATTTTTTACCTAACAAGAGGTACTCACACAGGGAGATCAGTTGCAAAGGGCGTGGAAGTTTGTGCAAAGAGGTTGAAGCATTCTGTAGGGAGCTCAAGAACAAGTCCCCAGCTTGCTGAAATCAACTCGCAACCCCACAGCAGCGCTTGCACGGAACACACCGCGCTACACGTTGCGCACTGCTGCCGTCGAAATCAGTATGACTGGGGTCCTCTGTCCGCAGCAGGTCTGTCAAAGCGGTCTGCAATATGCCATACAAAGGGTATTGTACAGCTAAGTCGTCATTCGTCCTCGAGGATTCCCGGGGAGTGCTAATTGCGGAGCTCGTGCCACTTTTGAAAGACATTCGGACGGCTGGAGAATCGATAAGCATGAAATTGGCCGTCTCAGGAAACAGACGTCGACACTCGGCCTCCCGCTCCTTGTCCATAATGACATAGAGCGAAGACGCCTTCCCACGCAATAAAACGCTGCGCGACCAAAGCGTGAAGTCCGAAAAATCTAGGTATAATAATTATAGGTGTTATGATGTTGTATCTACAATCCATTAGTTAAGGTGATCGTATTCTACCGCAATACGTAGAAGTAGTTAGGTGAGTTAGAAAAAAAGCTACAATCTATCACTCTAGCTTCTATACCAACAACTCCATCTTCTAGCCAATCACTCTAGTTATAATACCAACAACTCCATCTAGCGCAATAAACAACGAAATTGCAGCGTAGGTATCGACATCATCCTGCCAGCTCCTCACCAAACGTGGATTGCAGGATACGAGGACGCTCTCGGTCTTCTCCCCATACGATTTCCTACTCGCGGTCTCCGAAAATACAGAAGCAAAGGAGATGAAGGAGAAAGTCCTAGTATTAGTAATACAGATTGATGCTGATGGAGCCTGGATGGCGTCTCAGTAATTTACTTAGACGCCATCCAGGCTCCGTCAATCTGTAGACGACGAAGCACGGAATTATTGTGAAGTAGGTCGTCCTTCGTTCCTACAAAAATGTCATGTCATGTCATGTATGTGTCCCTGATGACACTGTCCGTAGTGCCCATAAAGACCAGTTATGTTAGCAATTCAGGGCCAGAAAAACATTGTAGTTACTTATAAATATTCACTAGTATAACATGCCATAAGGCTCTTCCCTTGTCGTTTACTGATCAAGTTTTCGCGCGTCGTGCCTTCGTCTTCTGATGGTGACAGCAAGTCCTTCTCTGCGGCTCCTGGAGAATCACTCGTCGTGTTGATAACCGAGGATACTAACAAATCTTGCACAGGAATCTCGACATAAATCTTCTGCGTTCGGCTTCGCCTCAGGCGCAATGATTCTTAGAGTCGACTTCTTTCATTCATTTGTGTCTTAGACAGCACTACTCCACTGCCAGCAATCGATTCAGGTTAATCTTTCAACTGCAAATCCTTGAACGTATTCCTTCACAAGTGAAATACCTTTACCTTTCAAGGACGTCCTCATCAGAGAAAAAGATGAATCATCTACCTACTGTATTGCTCTCACTCAAGAGAGATGAGTCATCTACTTACTTACTTACTTACTTACTTACTTACTTACTTACTTACTTACTTACTTACTTACTTACTTCTATAGTTGCCTTAAGACTCACTTAAGCGACTGAGACCACTCGTTCGGCTACTATCGGACTTCGTGTGGCGCCAACCTTGTAGTTCCGAAGAGGCGGCTGACTGCCTTGCCGATGACATTCGTGACGACAGCGTTGCCCTCCGATCTCGTCGAGCAGCACGTGAGCATGCCTCTAGCAACCCGCGGACCAAATCGGAGGCCACTGTGCTATTCTCTGGATATGAAGCAGGAGGAGGAGGATTAGATTAATATGTCGCTGCCATCATTAGTCTCGAGTTCTCGTTACTTTTGCATTTGATTAAAAATTATACAGTTAATCGCTATCTGACTTGGATCTGAATCGCTATCTTGAATCTTGCCCAGCATGATTTGCAAAATTATCCATAAACCATAGCAGATGTTGACATTTTTCCACGCAACAATCGGAGCATGTTCAGGAATTCCGGTTATTCTTTGTTTTACGTTCCGGACTGATGATGAGCGGCACCCAGTACTCCATCGCGAAACGTTCGTCAATTAGATGCCACCCTAATCCATCCTGAGATACAACCTTGACCCTTTTTCCCCATAAAAAACCTCCCCAGGATGCGATGCTTCAGAACATGTATCTATAGATATAAAGTGGTAACCCGGTAGTAGGTGCTATATTATGGGTGGAGCCAAGCTAACTAGGAAGAGAAAAAGCAAGGATAGTAGGTAAAGGATAGAGAAGTACAGATACAGAAATGTTAGCAATGGCCATGTTAAGTAGGATCCATCTATTCTAGCCGCCGCGTGTCGTCCAACAGCCCCGGAGGTCTTCTCATCGGAGGCGGCCGAGGCCTGTGCTAGCCTCAGAGAAGTGCTCGGTTCTCGCGCTATGTGCACCCACTAGTTCGCTCCAGGGTACCGGTTCACCAAACTAGTGCTATATTGATTTGTTCTTGTACAAAAAGGGTAAGTAAGCCTTAAATAAAGTCGCCACGACCACCAGAACTCGACGAAGAAGATCCATATACACTAGAAGATGTTGAAGCTTGGCTGTTGCTTTTTTGCCTTCGTGCAGCTGCAGGCGCCGTTCCGCGACGCAGCATCTGCACCATGCGCGAGTGCAGCAAGCGTGAAGACGAAGCCCGGGGAAAGGCCGGATGGCTAAACTTGGTCTTTCCTGGAGGACTTGTCTCAGACTCGGCGGCTACAGCACCAGTAGAGTCGCTGTCATTCTGCACTCGTTCCTCCGAAAATAGACAGTCATTTGTTCTTTTGCTTCCGTCCGAGCATGGTGACTCTGCGACCTCCTGCGTCGTTTCGCGGCCAGCGGGACAAATCGAGAGGACCGAGTCCGCTGCTCCGCGTGCACCAGATGGATCGGAAAAGAGTGCTTCTTCAACGGTCATGATGTTGATGAGAGATGAGAAAGTACTACAGCACACCTACAATCATTTTGTGTGGTTTCCTGCTCTTGTTGTCCCAGCAATAACATGATCGCCGGTATTACTTTTCACATTCTAATATTCTGGTAATTTCTCTTAACTATTCCTCAGAAAAGCTAGGCCATGTTTTCGACTCATCTTCTATACATTCATAGAATTACCTTCATCTTCCATCTTTTTCAAAAATACACCCACAGTTGTCTCCTCTCAAGCTTCAAAAATGACATTTTTTGGAAAAAGAACTGACCGATACGAACGCTCGATCTTTGTTTCTACTCTATTTCGTGGCCCAATGAAGGGCGGCTGTACAAAGAAAATGCAAACTTTTGGAAGACCGAAGTTCTTGTTGTGACCCAAATATTCTGACCATCGCCATCGATCCGGTGGGTGTGCGTGAATTTCATAATTTGAAATTTGTCTCCTGGAAAGAAAAACGATGAGACGTTCAGTTCTTTGTATTTCAAAAATCTCAAAATGAAGCGGGTCAACATGCAGTAAGGGTCTAAGTCTTGATATCTCATGCACGAAGAGCGAGAGCATCAAAACGTGCTCATGCAGAAGGCACCGTTTGTAATTCTGTGCCGCAGCACTTGAAGTTAAAAGTGATGGTTATGTGACACCAACGACCGGACCGTGTTAGGTCCATCTGTGGTAACTGACAAATAACATCACGAAGGATGCTGTGATAATTTATGTAAAAGTATGACAAATGGTAATTTTCATGAAATGAATCTCCTCCGTAAAATGAATCGCGTCTCGTGGCACTGCACCAGGGTACATCTTCAAGTGTGAACCTTCTCCCAACTACATGTAGTTGTGTGCTTTGTCCTTGTGCTTGCGCATAGACTGATACTGATTAATATGCTTCAACCGAACTTATTTTTTGATGAAGAATCCTGTAGCAAATGGTACAAGCCGCGGCCTCTGGAACTTTTCATCTTCTACTGAAAATCGCTTAGCTCGGGAAGTCGTCATCGCCGAAGACCATCTCTTCATCATCGGAGTCATCGTCTGGGAAGAGGCCGTTGCTTCGCAGGTAGGCGTTGGCCTGAGTCAGCGCATCATCCTTCATCTTAATTCCAAACCGGAACTTATCCGGGTTACCCTTCAACAGCGCGAAAGCCTTAGTTTTCGTGCTCTTCTCCTTCACATACGAAGCTTCCTCCCCCATAGCCTTCAACATCGCTAACATCCAAACGTCAGCGGTGGTTTTGTCTGTGATAGATAGCATTGAAGATATATATCACATGTAAAAGGTAGAGAGAGGGGCAAGGAACCGATAGCAACAAAATCATGACTATATATTCGAAGAAAGAAAGCAAGGCGGAGTAAGGCCGAGGGAATCCAGCAGGCGGCAGCCCAGCAATGCGCCCGCACGCTCGAGAAATCACCGCCCGCAGCATTAACAGATAAGGATAATAAATTGAACCCGAAGCAGAAACATGACCCCACGACAAGCAAACGCCCCGCCACCGGCGCAGTGCCTCACTCCGCTGCCCACCTCACCCACGTCTTTCGCATGTCGCAGCGCAATATCTTTGCGACGCGGGGACCCATGTGCTTGAGGTAGTACCGCGGGGGCACTAGATGGACGACCTGCGGCACTGTTTCCTTGGCCATGCGACGAAGCCAAGCTCCCACAGGTGCCGCGTGAGCGTAAGTAGCCGCCGCAGCTTTTCGACTTCTTGAAGGCCAGGCGGTGGCCCGAGGGCTCTCTTGCGGCGAGGGGATGGCGATCGCCTACGTCCAGAGTACCGCAGTAGCCCCCCGCGGTGCCCCAAAAATAAAAGCCCAAGACTTGGCGGAACCGGCGGCGTGCTGCTTTTCCACTTCTTTCCTTGCAGTGCGACCGCTGTCACTTCAGTCCCATTTTGTGTCAGTCTGCTGTGTCTGAACAAGTTCAGGGGCGTTCTGCGTCCATTGTAGACGTAGCGGCCGACACCCACGCACGCACCCCCTCGCATGCCGCCAGCTATCGCTTTCACTCCTCAGACTACTCAGGTGGCCGCAATTTGCTGAGCCGATGCTTCCCACCCGCGCCCAGGCTCCCCGGAGCGTTGCCAGCCGATCATCATGGAGCGGAATTTATTACGAGAACGGCCCAGCCCGGTGCTCTTTCAAGGGAATTACTCACCTCACCCGGCCCACGGAGTTGTGCACCACGACACGACAACCAAGGCCCAGCCCACACCTAGGTAGCCCCCGAAGGTCTGCGCCTGCAATGCGCAGCGATCTGCGCACCCACGTCGGCCGGCGCGTGCTAAAACTTGCCGCGCCTCTGTCTTTGTCTCCTGGCCATGGCAAAGGCACTCGCCCACGCCTCCCAGCGAAAGCCAGAAAAGCGAGGAGATTCCCCAAGAGAAAGACCCCGCCCAAGCTTTTACCTGCCAGCTTTCACCTGATTGCACGCGCAAGGCAGCAGCCGCGCCCAGTTCTTCGATGGCCATTAAGTCCAGCATCTACCTCCGTCACCTGCTCCGCCGCGCGCCAGCATGCAAGAGGACACGGCGCGCCCTTTGTTCTCGTCCGGCGGTCAATCGCAAGCCACGGACGAGAGAGCTGCGAAGAATTCAATTACCGAACCGCGAGCGCCGTCGCCCTTGCGCGAGCGTCTTGCCGTTCCGGCGCTGCCTGCGAATGCGACGCCGGCCCAGATCCGTGGGCGGGCGACTTTTGTCGGCTCAACTGTACCCCTCGCCGCTCCCTGCAAGCGTTTCCGCCAAGCTTTCGCGTGTAATTTCCGTGACCCCCTTCCCCCAGTCCGGCCCCGCGTGACTTTCCGGGCGCGCTGGGGGCTGCCTCACTACTTGCCCTATGTGCTCACCCTTCTGCTTCGAGGCCCTCGGCCCCTAGGGCGCTGCTGCTAGCAAGTGCGCGGCGCTCTGGGCAGACACCACTGCGAAGATGTCCGGCCCCCGAGGACGCCCCCGGCTCGACCTATCGCAACATGCTAGCTCCGCAGCGCTTTGCGGAACTCTTGCCCGGCACCGGCACGTCCGTGCAGGGCCTTGCGCCCCTATCGCTCCCGCCATTCTTCAGGATGCGCCCGCACGGAAAACCAGCCCCCCACGGGGCCGCACTCGCGTCGTCGGCCCGACATCCTGCCCCAACCGTTCCTACTAGCTGCCAACGCTGCGCCTTGCTGGCCTCTCGATGTAGCGCCCCTCGATGTGCAGCAATCACACACCTTAGAGACCCAACATGGAACAAATATAGCCAAAATACCTTGCAACTTCTCCGGCACGTAGCAGACACATGCACAATCTACATCGGAACTAAAGATCATTTTTCCGACATGACCTGACCCGCCTCTTCGCTCTTCCTCTGCTGGGTCGGCCTTTGCGTTCATAGCGTCAACACTCATCTCCGTATATTCTAAGTCACCCTTAGGTGCGTCGACGGCAGTACCTGGGAAGCACAGCCACAAGTGGTAGAAAGTAGGTGACTGATCGGAAGTTTGTCTATAATCAACACGAGTAGTTTTGACTGTTGAGAAAATGACTCCATCAATAGCATTGCCTTTGCATTAAATTTCTTCTAATATCGTTCGACGTCGAGCACTATCCAAAGTCAAGTAGTCCGTAAAAAAATGTATCAGCAATACAGAAAAAGTTGAGTCCGCCCATATCCGAAACGCCTTCTATCTCAACTCCGCGCTTGCCGCCTTCCTTGATCACCTGATTTTTGTTTGATTGCAGTAGTTGGTTGCACGTGTAAAAAAAAAGTTATACGTTGACAAAAGTTAGAGATTTGAATTAAGCAATCAAAGTCATCTTCTACCAGTAGCCAAATTCATTGAAGTACTTTCTTTTTGATGTCGGCCGGTGATGGTCCTGCTGGCTTCTCCGGTGCTGCTGCTGGTGCAGCGGGAGCCTTTGCTTTTGCGCCCTTCGCCTTGGGCTCTGCTTTGGCTTTTGCCTCAGCCTTCGCCTTTGGCTTGGCCTCTGCCTTTGCTGTCGCTGGCTTCCCACCAGCACCTCCCTTAGCTCCCATAGTGCTGCTGGCACCGAAGGCAGCTTTCCATCCTGGCTGCGCCGTAATCAACTTGTACCTTGTTTATTAACGATGATCGATGGAAAAGTAATTCCTTTGGAAACGAGATACTAGCTGCTTGGAAAAGTATCTTTAGCGTAGTAGTTCACTCAAAAACTATAACTCCAAATCACGAAGATACAGATACTAGTGAACAAGTGATCAAGAACGATGTACCATCTCGTAAGATGCACAAGTGGTTCCATCATTTCGGTGAGGCACTTGTGTTTCTCAATTGGGCTCCATAGGACTGACGCAATATGAACATCCGCGAATGTCAGCTTTTCTCCTACCATGAAAGTCCTCAGAGTCAGGTGCATATCTAAAGTCTTCAAACACGCTGCGACGTCCATCTTCGCTCGAGTGGTCGCGTGGGTCACTTCCTGTCGTGGGACGAATTGGGGGGGGGACGATGTAGTCGTCAGGATTGATCATGATTTCTGATTAATACGACAAGGTAACCTGGCTCAACTAAGAACTAGTACATGTTTGTTGGGTATCTATTTGTTAGATAATATAGAATGTAATTTACATTCTATAAAAGACCAAGACGTACTAGAAGATTATCAGAAGATCTTTTTCAAATACAATTCAGTACAACATTGAAGAATGATGATGATCTACTGAAAAATATCTACAAGTACTGGAAAGATCTGCTCCATCGGAAAGGTCCATGCGCAAATTGGATTTTCGAGTTCATGCGTTGAATACTCGACCCAGCTGTCAACCTCGCCTCCTTCGATGAAATTTTGGCCATACCTGAAGTAAATTCATGCTCATTAATGCACTCACGTCTTGTTACCAGTACAATTTGATATGATCCAGCTTAATAACAGTATACACTACTTGAGGTAACAGAGTATAAACTATAACACTAAAAGCAGGAAGCCAGTGATAAATCCACCTTAACAAGAAGTGTAGAAGTACAATCCGATATCGGGTCGCATGCGGGCAAGGTATCGGCCGATCGCATTGGAGGAAAAGATGCAAGAGCCCTTTTTAACCTCAAGTACAGGGATCTTTCCGAAAGCATCCTTATTTTAGAATTTGAGTAAATCCATCTTGCTGAGCATCTTGGTTCTCTCCTTTAAAAACGGGAGCAAGATCGTTCGATGTTCGGTAAGATGGATTCAGTGTAGCCTTAATTATTTGAACTTGTATCGGCAATCACATCCACCTCGACGTCCGAAATCTTCGCCAACGCCAACAATCGTTGGGTACGAGGATTACCACTTCGAGCAAATAACTGCATTTTCTATTTGTTTTTCTTCAACGAAAAATAAATAAAATGTGCACAAATACTAGGCTTCTTCAAACCTCCGAGGAACTACAAAATCAGACAGATACTGTAAAAATAGAGAGTTCAATAATATGCAGGTTCACATGCAGAGGGGGCCAACAAGGAAATGAGTAGTAGCTACTCCTGCCAGATTCTACGTCGACATTTTTGAATGACCACAATCATGCATTGTTGTTGAGTATCAACATGTATTACTTGTTCCAGAGAAATATATTCTGCACATGCCTTAGCCTTTTGCGTGAGTTCCCCAATTCAGTAGGAAAGACAACTTGGATCCCGGACAACATACATTGTTGTTGTTCAGAAATGCATATCATGCAGGTTGAAATTGAACTCGTTACAGTACTAAAGTTCCATACTAGCGTAGATCCGGTACTGTTCTGCTTCAGATTTTGATAACAGCAAAAAGATTTTCATCGGCGGAGAAGATGTGCAAGGAGGAAGATTCTCGTTTCAAGAAAGACAGACAAGGATCGTTTTTCTTTGTCGTGCTGGTGCTTGTTCTTGTTCCGGAACAACAAGTAGAATGACTCCGAACCACAGGAAAGAAGTGGTCCTCATGAAATTAATAGTTTTCTCTAGATTCCTGATTTTTTCGCTGTCGAGCATTGCTTCGAACGACACTACAATCTCTTTGTTTATCTTTGCGTCAGATTTATGGAAAAGGTCTGTTCTTTCTAATGCCTTTTCATCCTCCCCACCTTGAGCCAACATGGCTACGGGAATGAGCATGCAAATTGAATCAACTGAGTTAACATCTGAAGCAAGTGCAAGTTGTTTTGAGAATTAGAAACTCGGCAGGCCGCGATTATTTATTTTCAGACTTTCGAGCTTGCTCCTTTCGATATCTGTATTTTTCTTTTTTAATTCACGGAACTCCACCAATATCAACTGAGCTGGCAGCTGCCGACGACAAGGGCAGCCTAGGCCTCGCAGTTGTCACGCGGTGTCTGCGCTGTACTGATACGACATTGCCCTTACCTGCCTGCCATTTTCATCTTATCTTACTGCGAAAATTGCCTTCCTGTGTTTACCCTACTTCCACTTCTTCTCTCATTTTCAGCCCTTAATCTCCTTAATTACTCGTGTGGTAAATAAAAAGCATGAAATCTAAATGCTTCCATATGCGGGTCAGTATTATTGAAACGCCTAGACGGCCAACGCGGTTCAAGCATGAGCACGACATAACCACGCAAGCACTCGCTTTCGCGAAAAACTACCTGTGGAAGTGAAGATGCACCGGCCTCATTCGTGACCGCACCGGGATCATAATTGCTGCGCTACTAAGTACTATTGCTACTTTCTGCGTGGCCGCCCCCACTTGCCAATCCACCATCGACCGCTTGAGCGACGAAAATATATCCGGATAAGACCAGCGCTTAAGGACAATTTTCCTCGTTCCATTTTCACTCGAATTCTCTTTATTCGTCATCGCTTTCCATTGCATATCTAGTAAGTGCGGCATTTTTCCCCGCGTAAAACTTCCTCATGCCCTTTTATAGGCCCCGCCGTCGGGCTCTTAATTACTATGAACGTGATCTATTCATCGCTTTGACGGCAGGGCCTCCCTTAAATGTCGGAACACAAACAAGAACATGAGTACCCGATCTTACCAGGATCTTTGAACTCAGACAGGTATTTTTTTTCAACCAAGCTGTCAACTTTTTATCAAGAAAGTCTTGTCTTTTTGACAACGACTGAAGGTACTGTACAAAGGTAGAATCCCTGAAACTTATTCGAGCGATGAAAGAAGTTTCATCTGAACAAAAAAAGGACAAGTACGAACATTTCACACTTACTTTGAAGTTATGAATGAGCGTAGAACTAATATGGATAAGACGTCGAGACAAAATTTTCTAGTTGTGAGTCCTCGCAGTATTGTTTTTCTGAAACAAGGTCCACTTTAAATGCTGTCCTAGAATTGTTCCTAAACTTGTACAAGGTAAATCGACTTAACGAACATCAGAAAGACACATTTTCAAGGCCATATTGATCATCTGGTTTTGTAATTTTGTAGTCAAATCAACTAGGTAGTGGTATGGATACGATTTTGTTCACGGGTTGAGCATGTTTTGATCTAACAAGCCAACTGCGGCCAGGTCGACACGTCAAAAAAAGACTATCTATGTAGCAACTGGAGCATTTTTCATCACACACATTAACAACATGGGCATTAACCAAAAAATTTCCTTTTCAATCTGTTAGAAAGATTCCTGGTGGTCATGTGTATCTGTATCAACGCGAAGACGCAGGACATCTTGAAGTTATTGCTTATCTCTCTATTCAGGTTGAGCCAAGCATGCTTGACAAGCAACAAGAAAACTACGTCTACTCTAAAAAAAAACGTGGATTCTGAGAAAACTTTCAGAACTGGTTAATTTCAAATTGGCCAGTCGACAAGTACTAGCTTTATCATTCTTGGTCGACATCAGGCTGTTCACGAGTTTACACAATTTATCCGACCGTCCACTATGCATAACACAAAGCGTGAAGTGACACTTCTAATTACTTGGTACTATACGAACGACTTACCGGCGACGAAATTCTCCTTCTTGGAAGCACAGAAACATCAAGAAAATGGCTTTGCGAAATAAAACAACGTATCTTCTTCAATATTATCAGCGCATCGTATTATAAAGATTGTCAGCGACGTATCTGATTAATTTAGTGCGGTGAAGCCCTGACTAGGAATAAAAATGAAAACACAAAAAAAGAAGTCACACTAAAAACTTTACAAAGAAAATACATCATCCGTAAAACGATAAGACGGGTACTAGTTCCTTCTCAGGAATTTGACGACGCAACGTCCTGTTCGACCTCATCTTTCTTCTCGCCGCTTAAAAGTGCCTCTAGTGAATCTGAATCGCCATCACGATCATTTTTCATATCTACTCTTTCCAAGACCTCAAGTGGATCGCCATCCTGAACCTTCACATCAGATGAAGTAGAGGCTTCTTCATCAGATGCCACCTCGGGATAGAACATGACGTCCTCGTCATGGTCTACGCCCAGTCCCTCAAAAGGTTCTGAGGCTGATTTTTCCTTGTCCTTCTTGTTCCTTTTCGGGGAGGATGAAAATGATGTCTCCTGCTCTTTCTTGTTGCGCCTCTTTCCTCTTGTTGCGGCGGCAGTTTTTGTCTTACCCCGCTCGACATCACCTGGCGGCGATGCAGGTGCTGTTGCCGACGCGGTGGCGGGCGTCGTACCTGTTGGAGGTGCTTTCCGTCTCCCTTTCCGTCCTCTATTTTTCCTGTTGCTAGTAGCGTCCTCTCTCGTCGCAGCAGCGGAACTAGAGTTTGGAAGCATAGTACTTCTAACTGGATAAGCTTCATCGTCGTCGGGCGTTGAAGACTCTGAGAATGAAGAAGGAGATTCAGAGTTACTTGAAGTTGCACTTGGTTCCTGCTCTAAATTTTTCTCTTCCTGGTCCTGGTACTGGATTTCTTTATCAACTACTCCTCGTGGTTTTTTGTTGCCTGCTGACGAAACTGCAGCAGCACTGGTTGACTGTCTTGTTCTTCTAGTTTTTTTCAGCAGCGGTAACGTTGGCGCTGCCACCGGTTGCTGTTGACTCCTCAGATCCTTTATCCGTGCAGGAGATGTAGACGAGCTTTTTCTTGTAGTACTAGGACTGCTCTTCTGTGGGGAACGTTCGTTTTTCCGGTTTGTATTAGACATCGTTCGACGACCTCTAAACTAGTACGTACGGAAACAACGTGGAGCAGAAGTGGAAGTTCTTGCAATCTTCAAGCCACATCACATTCACACCACATCAGTTTCTATAATTACCCAGCACGAGTTCACTTCTTCTAGTACATCACACCTCGACCTCCACTTCCAGGCAGTGAACTAAGCAAGTTACTTTGAGTACAACAAGTCATTATCCCTGTCAGCATAAGACTCCACCGATCTTTCCTAGCCAGCGTCCCGAGTAGTTGCATCTGGGAATCTGAGAGCGCACTGCCGAAGTCTCCCAGTTCCCGCAGAGCATCCTGTCTCAAATTTAGAGGCTACATTAGTTCATATTCTGACTCGTCGCCGTATGAACAAAGAGGAAACGTACAGTGATGCTGATGATCTGCGGAGATGCGTTAAATAGACTGTAAGCCTTAACAAATCACGCCAGTCACTGCGCACATGCTTACACAGATGCTGCATCACTTGCGTTTGGGCTTTTTGGGTTTCTGCCACTCCACGCGACAATTGACGAAATCGTGCATTTTGGAACTAGGTTTAGAGAAAGAGAGTGCTTCTATGAAGCACGTAAACCTGAGATAGTCAAAAAGTTCCACATGAGACGAAACAATCCCGAATACAGGACAGAGATGCGGCACGCGGTTGGACGACATTTTTTTTGCTCCCTTATCGATCTACTTGGTGCAGCCCTAGGGGTGCCCTTCTCTTCTATGGAGAAAGGTGGGTTGTTGTATCAAACCCAAGATCCTGTATTCTTTTTCTTCTAGATGGGAGTAAAAGCCCCTACCAAGAAGCTGCTCAGGTACTCGAACGAGTAGACGAACAGGTGAAACAAATGACCATAACAATTGAGAAAAGCTTTCTGCGATATCTTCCGCTCGATCACTCTCTCGTACATATCAGCAACCTCGCCTAATCGCTTGCTTCGCTGTCGGGTCTCCTTGGAACTGGAACATTTGTGTGTGAGTGTTAGTCATTCTCATTTTTCTTTACTTATACATAGATACATAGTGAAGATGAGTTGTAGGACGACGACAAAGACGACAAAGCTCTTCACTTTGACAGATAAGAAACAACTTGCAAGAGAGAGCTACTACACTCCTGAAACAGAAAATATGAAAAAGTACCTGGTCCCACTATCCGTCTCCAGATCGCGTCTAAAGGAATAACTGGAGTCCATCAGTTTGCCTTCCATGTCTAGTTTTTCCCGTTTCATTGCTTCTATTTCGGCACGTAAATTCATCGTGGCGTCACGGAGCTCCCGGTTCCTCTCAACTTCCGGGTGCTGGCTCTCAGAAGTACAACTGTTTAGAAGCTCAAGCTGGCCACCTGTAGTGCTGTTTAGGAGCGCATCGATTTTCTTCTCCAGGCGATCCTGTTTCGCATCTCGCATCCGCTCGCGCCTGGAAGAGGAACAGGAAGATGGCATGACGTCCGGATAAAACATAAACTCGTGCTGTTGCCTGGAGAAGTGAGGGGAAACTTACTAAAGCCAGGTAAGTTCGGCTTCTAGTTCTATTCGATAAACTGAAATAAGCGAGTAACTAGGGAAAATAAGGGCGATACTGAAAGAAGAGGAATGCAGTAGTCAAGACTCTCTTATTTCAGTCAGTAACTCGCTTATTTTGAGTTTTCGATTACATTGTTTGACGAGCTTCCACAAGGAGTTGTCAACATGATGAAGACCACAATTCCGACTACTAAGAAATCATCATCTTGCACGAAATACTTTTTCCCCTGAGCACTGGCCGAGCGTGATTGAGCGTCCATGGTCTGCATCTTGTTCTGCATGCGCAGGTCCCTCATTTCGTCACTAAGTCTCGAAATTGCTGAAGAACAGATCATAGTTCGTGATCGTGGGTGTACAACTAGGACGTGTAAGAAGTGCTATTGATGCCTATCGTTGAGACGTTCTCTTTCGTCGACTTCAACTACTGGAAAAAATAGAAAAAAGGATCGCAGTGGCAGTATTACCGTAGGTACTGACTCACGGGTTGAAAAGAAACAAGAACGTCAATACTGTCCTGCAATCGCATTGCCTCTAGTTTGCTCAAATCTTGCACGATCTGCTCTGGTACGCCCCCTCCATGTTGCTGTCGATAAGACGAGGCAGCTGCCGACCCCGGAGATGCTGGCACTAGCCCGTGCTGACCTCTCGGCGAAGGATAGAAATTTACGTGCTGTGGATGTCCGCCCGAACGACTGCCAGGTGATCGCCCTCGATCTTCGGAACCGAGATGTCGACGCAAAAGGTCCTCCAACCCTGTAAGCACCCTCTCCCCGTCAGCTAGACGCCCGCCTGATGCTTTAGACGTCAAGGATGCCTAAGTGAGCATCAGGAGCTTACATCCCACGAAAGAAGACCTTGGGACACACCTCTTCAGGTTCAAGATAATATATTAGACTGTAACAAGAGAAGGCAAAGGGACCCGAACTTAGGCCATATGATATCCACCCGGACTAGGACTCCTCGACCGCCCTGCTCGTAGTTGAGAGATTTCGTCTGCTTCTCTCCTATCTTGCTCCATCATCTTGCGGCGAAAGTAGTCCCGCTCTTCACGCAACAATGTCTTTTCGTCTTTGAGCGTCTCTATGCGTTGTTGCTGCTGTATGTAAGCGAATTGATCCACCAAGCCTCCTATGCCTAGATCTTAGACCTTGACATCCTTAAATAAACCTAAGATTTAAAGTTGATGAATTATATGAGCAAGTAGCGGCCTTAAAGGTTGCTACCGGGAACTGCTGCTGGCGCAACTCCTCCCGGAGGAGGTGGCACGTTGTATCCAGGCATCATCCCCGGATGGTACGCCTGAGGTCCATAGAGCGGCGGATACATGTTGGGTGGACTTCCTGGCGGCGGACTGCCTGGAGGGGCGCCGTGGTAGTAGTGCCCCGCTCCTCCGGGTGACATTGTTAGAGCTCACGCCTATCCATCTTGAGGCGTATCTTGCTGCTCCTTTTTCCTTATCATGGGAAAGCTCTTCCAAAATGCAGCACTATCTGAAGATGCACCGGTAGGGGAACAAGCCTTAACATTGAAGAGTGGGGTGGCGAATATCCTCCGGGGGCATCGTGGCCTCCTATTGGCCCACACCCTGCTGCTGCGCGCTCTTCCAGCATCTGGAGCTCTCGCTCGTGCGATTCTAAGGCGATTTCTCTCCTTAGGGGTTGCAAGTTGACCGACCTATCTCGCATATCTATGCAGCCCTTCTGTCTTCTTGAAAAGAAGATGAAGATCAACATAGAGTAGATGCTTTTAAGTAGGTCAACTTGAAACGCTTAATCTCCGCCTCTTCTCTAGTTCCCACTTTCGTACAGCGACGTCCTCTTCGTGTTGGCTCTTTCGCTTATTCAGTCGCATTTTCCAGGCACCCTGATCGTCTTCCTCCATCTCCACACCAGCGTTTCCTGCTCCGAACCAGCCGCCGAGAAGCCCACTTTTCGTCTGACGCCCGCCCGACGTACCAGCAGGCATCTTAGAAGATATGGAGTAAAAACGAATGTAAGTACTTATGTTGAGTAGGAGATTCATGCAGTGGAGATGATATTCTTACTTCCTTTCACACGAACCATCAATGAGGATGAGCGTGCATTCACAAATAGAACTACAACCGATGCACAAACTTATCATGTAAGAAGCCTCCTGCTCGTGCTCCTCCTGCTCGTCTTGATTGATATTAAAATTGTGATTGTCGTAACTAACTCCTCCTGGATACGATTGCGTTCCCTGGCCATTTCCCCTGCGCTCCGCCTCCGCTCCCGTTCGATGTCCCCGAGTGCCCGTTCGCGCTCCCGCTCCACTGTACCGAGTACCGAATCAATCTTACTCTGCAGTGAAGCCATCATCCCATCCTGACCGTCTTCTCGTGCTTAGATGATCGAGCAAGCAGGCCTATTTCATTTGTAGTTCTATTGATGGCACTTTGAATGGAGGAACAAGATTCGGTACCATAGCTGCGACATCAACAGGTTCTTCATTCTTGGTTGTAGTTTCCTTTTGTCACAATATCAGAGCGTACTCAAAAGAACACATCATGCCCGTAATTTGTGTCCGCAGCACCGCCAGCGATTGTAGCCGCGGCTGCCGCCGCGGCAGATCCCAAGTCGAAAAATCCTGAGACACTGTCCGCAAATGCGCTCCCGACTGCGCTAGCTCCTCCAATGTAGCTTTCTATTAGAAGAAAGTGCACCTGTGAGACTGATCTTTCCCCTTAGATAGAAACATGTACGTGTTGAAAGAAGATGTCTCTCAACCTCAAGATGCAGATGAGTCTGCGGTTGAAAAACTAAGATGCGTCTTTAGAAAAATTAGCATTTAAATTTGTCTTTGGGCGGGAAGCCCTAATTCTACTGCCGATGCCGCGTCATCTCCATGGCTTCGCGCTGAAGCTATAGGCGACGCATGCGCTGATGCGCCAGCGTGCGACGCATGCCTTGGCGTCGACAGCAACAGCCCCATCCCATGTCCAGCATGGTCCATCAAATGCGAGAACATGCCACCTCCTGGATCATGGTCTTCGTGTTGCCCATGAACTTCATGATGTGTACCAACATGAGAACCAGTATGATGTTAGAGCCAGATTCTATTAAAAAGAACATCTCGGTCCTCCCTTGCCCTTCATGTAGTCGGCCCCTTTCCCATCAAGTACAAGAGAAAAGGGCATCGAGAGGCTCCGAAACCGAAAGATGGATAAAAGCTGACCTTAATGATACTCGCGGGTTGAGGGCAGCGCCGAGCCCGCTGGCGTATGCATTGCTGAGGGAACTGGTGAACCTGCGATCTTGTGCATTCCGTGTCCGTCGATGTCGCTTACCAATTCGGAACGCGCTGACCCGGGTACGACGCCACTGAGGGCGACCGAACCTGCGATCTTGTGCATTCCGTGTCCGTCGATGTCGCTTACCGATTCGGAACGCGCTGACCCGGGTACGACGCCACTGAGGGCGACCGAACCCGCGTCGCTTGCACCACCGCGTGCAGAACTCTGCGCCGACGGGGCGCCTTTGAAGCCAGGCGGAATGTGCAAACTCAGAGCTATGTGCCCGCCGGCCGGGTCCTCCCCATGTGATGTCGTCTCCTGCGAGGCTGAGGACGCAGGCTGCTCTATTGGCACAGCAGTAGTTAGAACCTACCCTAATCAACCTACGTGGAGGCATCCTCCTGGGTCCCTTCTACCCTTGAAAAGCCTCTCCAGGATGCTTCTGAAGATGGATTAGAGAGAACCTTAAAGCGACAGGTGCAGGTGCGACTGGTACGGGTGCCACCGGTATAGGTGCCACTGTCGCAGCCGCTTCCTTTGCTACTTTTTCTTCCGCTTTTCTGCGTGCTGAGGACAAGCCGAAAAAGCCCTTGTGCGGGCCTGCGAACACGGAAGACGCGACGTCCATGGCACCCCCTACGTTCTCCAGCCCTGCCAGCTTCGGCACCGCAGTCGCTGCTTAGACCTCTCGCTACCTAGTTCATCCCTGTGGTGATCCCTCCCGCGTATGCCTCAGCTTCATGTATCCCCCTTGTAAATTGGTGAGGGATCCCTGTTGAGATGAATTAGGACAAGCCCTTAAGTTGCAGCCGTCGATGCTGCGATGCCTACTATACTAGCCGGATCTAGCTTCGCTGCCGTCGGTCCTTTCACGTAAGATTGCCACCCAGCTGGCAATGGAATGCGGACGCCATTGAGCGCTTGCTTCCTCTTTGCCTCTGGCATATCTTCGCGTGCGCGGAAAAACAGTATGTGCACAGGGCGCAGCGAACCTGACATGATGGATGCCAGCGTGTCTTTCCGTTTCTGTCCCTCTGCTTCGTATGCTGCAGCATTGCCCGTAGACGCCTGATGTGGAACAATCACATCCTGTGCGTTCATGCATATCGCCAACTCGTCACCCTTCTTCACTTGCTGCTGCGCCGACCAGGTACTGGCGCCTGGAGCCAGATTCTTCACACGGAAAGCGTCCGTCTTACTCGTGTCGACACCAAAGCCGAAAGATCCTGCATCAGTCTTGGTCGTCTGCACAAACCTTGGGTATAATGTGCTCGGCAGAAATCGCACCACACCACCAACAGCCGCAAGGTATGAAGAAAAGGAAAAGACTCTTACGAAGTGGAAGACGAGGGACTTCTATTCATGAACTCTAGCTTTTACTTTGTAGGCGTGGTTGCCCCTACATTGTTCCCCTCCTGCACGACATTCCTATTTACGGGAGGGAATACAAAACGAGTCCTGTAACGAACAAGGTACTTCTATCTAAATCTATGTATAATGTTCACCAGGCGAAAATATTTAATCATCGATCTAGCAGCTATTATTTTCCAATTCAACAACATTTCCTATTTTCGGATCTGCGATTTTGAATAGCATCGCGGTGTCTGGATCGTGCCCGTGGTGTTCCCATTGAGCCACTCTCTGTACACGATGACCGCAAACACTGAGAAGGACGTCTCCGATCGCCACAGGTGCGGTAGTCATCACAGCATAGTCTACTTGGGCTACCCGAACCACAGGAATTAGCGCTCGCGATACTTGTTCATCAACTTTTGGTTTTACGCACACTAGTTAGCTTCTAAGTAAGTACGTTCACAGTGTCCACCTAATCAATCAAGAACAAACCTGCGACAAGTATTCTCCTGTGAAGACGAATTGTTATAAATGAGCCTTAAAGGGAAATCTGACCAATCGAGCGTGAAGCCCAGGCTTTCCAGCATACAATGGGAAGGTTCTGCAGCTGCGCCTTTGAAAGCCTTGCGTATTCTCTCCTGGTGTGCATGTGTCATCTGCACTTCGCGCAGAGCCCATTTCCGTTCTCCGCCGACTAGCAATGGCAGCATAAAGGGCGCGCCTCCACTGGGTAGCTTCCCTTTGCGTGGTGACGATCCGGGTGACGCGATGGCTGCGGCCCCAGGTGGATCGACAGCAGAGCCTCCTGTTGTGATCGGAGCAGGTGCGGTGGAGGGGGCAGACGGCGTTGGTGCACTTGCAGCTGCAGCTTTGCTTTTTTCTTCTTCGTCTTTTTTCTTCCTTTCCTCGTCCTCTCTTTTCTTCCGTTCCTCGTCTTCTTTTCTTTTCCGGTCTTCTTCCTCCTTGTTTTTCTTACGCTCCTCGTCTTCTTTCTTTTTCCTTTCCTCCTCCTCCCGTTTCGCTGCTTCTTCTTTCTCTTTCCGAGCTTTTTCTTCGTGTTCTTTAATATCCTTCTTATCCTTATCTGCGTGGTCGGAAGACGTGTGGAAATTCCGTTTCACTGCTGTCTCTTGTCGTGCCATATCCACAGAGAAGTAGCCTGAACTGCGATGAAACAGGATATGCAGTGGATTCTTCTCACTGCCACTGGCAAGTCGACGTTGCACTCGTGGCACACTGCTCTCGCCGTCACGAAGAACAACCACGTCATTGATTGCGGCTATCTCGTCTCCCTTCTCAAGACCCATTTTGTCACCCCAAGAGCCGGCTGCGACACTCGTAATCGCGAAAATGAAAACAAGCAACAAAGGACTCACATCAAAAAACAGGAAGGCGAAAGTCTATGTCAATGAGGAAAAATGAAAAGATGCAAGAGACCGAAGCCGACGAGTATAGCGACGACAACATATCACAACTAAAAAAAACTTCTTCTTCCAAAACATCTTCTACTCGAGAAATTCTTCGAAACAAAATGCAAGTCTTTAGAATATCACACATTTTTCATAAAACACGTCCCTTTCCCACTTCCTGCAGCCACTTCTAGCCCGGTTTTGGATTCTGTGCATTCCAGCTGCAAATATTTCTCCCGCTTTCTCGGGTCTAACATTACCCAACTACACACCATGTCATCAGGCTTTTTTCTCAGCTTTTCTATCTGTTCCAGCAATTTTTCCACCAAAGCTTGGTCCGGCCGATCGTCTTTCGACCATGACCATGAGGTCCCCTGACTCATCCTCTCCTTGCAGAACGCGAGCACATAAAATCCTACCTCGACACCGGCCTTCACCGCTCTGCTTTGTTCTTTGCCGTCGATTGCGTACTTCTCCTGTCATGGTTGTGAATTTCAAATAGAGCAACATGATTGCTATTGTTATATATAGCGCAGTTTATAGGGGTGCCAGATCCGGGATGGGATGGATCGGATGGAACGGATGGACTTTCCACCATTTCAAGTAGGATCGGAAGAATCAGGGGGGTCCATCCGATCCATCCGATCCATCCAAGTCCATCCTACATCCGTTCTATAAACTACAACTCTATATAAAAAATATAATAAACAGAAAAAGATGATCATGTCATGTGACGTCGATAAAAAAAACCCGCCAATAATCTTCACATAAACTCTATTTCCACTTTTGAGTACTTAAGTACCTTCTTCCGCACTCTAACGATTGGAAAATGTTTCCAATCCAAGGCAAAACCGAAAACTTTCAGGATTTTTTCTGAAGGATCCATGTTCTTGTCCTTCAACGCCGCTAGTTCGTCATCCTTGATTCTTTGTTTAGAACTACTCACCTCGGTCCGTCTTGAGATAGGACATCCTGGAGGGCCTCTTTTCTCCTTGGAAAAGAAGCCTCTCCAGAAGGAGATGGACTAAAACTAGGGTAGGTCTTAATTTGTTGCCACCCTGTAGTTCCGGAAGCCTTGACGTCCTTAGCGTATGCGACATACGAAAGTAGAAACGTCGGTGTTTTCCTAGGGTCCACAGGACCGCTGCCGGGAGGCGGCTCTACCCGCACCCGTGCTCGTTCTTCTAAGTCGGCTTCTGACAAGTCCGTCACTGTCGTTGACTTCTTGCTAGGAGATGGTGATGTAGTACTAGCGGACTCTTTCTTCGGATGATGATCATGCTCGTCATGATGAGCGGTTCCATCATTTTCGTCAGGTGGAAAAGCTATGCTTTTTTCGTATTTTTTCCATGCTGATGGCATGGGTCGTCGAAAGTCCTCCTCCAATGCAATGGTCGAAGAAGGAAAATTCCCACTCTCTCGATAGAGGAGCAGCTGAACTGCCTTGCCGTTTTGTATACTGCTCAGCTTTTTCGTTTAGAACTACTTACAACAGCGTTGGCAACTTTCTTGGAAGCATGATCTTCCCTGGGCTGCTTTTCAAGCAGAAAAACAGTCAACTGCCATGATTTTGAGGATGCTCTGTGTCTCTTGATTGCCATAATTCTCGACCGCACTGGGCTCCATCTTCTCCGCTGCCTCCTCGTCAACTAGAAGAAGCGTGTCACCCTTCTCCAACCTGCAGGATGAAGCCCAGCCAGCGACGCTATCTAGTAGAAGCGGACTGCCATCTCCGCCGGACAAGGACAAACCGCCGGCAGATGGAATGAAAGAATGTTGAAAACCGAAAAATTCAAGTACAACTAGGGAAAGTCGAGGACTTGAAGTAGTTGAAGCAAGTTGTATTTCATGCTGTAAAAAATTACACAGTCACTTAAGGAAAATTTAAAGCTAGTACAATCTCAATGAATCAGCTATTATTTTTCGGAATTTCACTTACTTTGCATAAGCTTCGAGCCATGATCGCTGTCGTTTTCTGGACGATAAGTGAGTTGGACAAACTTTTTTAGTAGTTTTCCTGGAAGCACGTTCCACATGCAGACCATGTCATCCTTGCCCTTTCTGCGTCCTATACTGCGTAGTATTTTCTGCACTAGAGCATCGTGTGCATTTTCATCGGATGCCCACTGCGCTGACATGGTGATACGTTCGTTCTGGATCTGCAAGACTGCATCTCCCACTTTAACACCAGTCTTCGCTGCTCTTGACTTGTCGACTCCGTCAACAGCCTTGTCACGCGTTTCGGCAACGTACACAAAGGGAAAATCCCTAAAATCCAGCTTGAACCCGAAGACCTCTAGAATCTTTTCTTCAGCGGGCTTCGAGCTGTCTTCAAGCACTGCTTTCTCCTCGTCCTTGATGCGTTGCTGCCAACCGACCAATGATTTCTTTACTTTTGTATTAGCCTCCATCACACGGGTAAACAAGAACGGCCCAGGCCCTTTCACAGCAACGCGGCCGCGACGTGTCTGGTGCTCTCCCGAAGATGACGCGCTAGATTAGAGCTCAAAGTCAAAACCAAAAGAGAAGTTGCAATATATTTACTTCTTCTCTTCATATTTCTTCAGAATCCAAAGAAGGAAACCGAAGAAAGTTGCCGTTGGATATGAATTGTATCGAGCCTTAACTAGATTTGCGTTGTACCTCGTCGGCTTTCTGCGGACTCCCGTCGGCCTTGATAGAAGACAATGCGCCAAGACTAGCCTGCTCCTGGTGCTTGTCGTGCTCACTGTGCGAAGCGTGATGAGAACCGCTTGAGTTAGATGAAGACGATGTGGTTGTTCAGAATGCCAACATAAGCTAAAGCTTATTTATATTAAGTGTATTAACAGTGTAAAAAGGCTACGGTTAAGGTTAAGGCTAAGGTTGAGGGTCCACCACACAGCGGCCAGGCCGCACCGGCTGGGACGAATCGGGTTCAAGTAGAACCACGGTTACCGAGGATAAAGAATACAGGTGAATGTATCAAGATGAAGACTAGTAGTTACTAGTAGTACTGTGGATGTTGAACTTCAGATAGACTGGAATACGTCGATGCGGCAACAAATGAATCCCTTAATCTTGTGGTCCTCTTTACTAGGCGACGCAGCTTCGTCTTTTTTATGCTCGTCATGCTCTACACCGGCTTCTGTGTACTGCGATCCGCTCTGCACTGCTGTCGTCCACTCTTTGGGCAAAGGCCTCACGAGATTGAACTCCCTTGCAATCACGTGAGGGTGAAACGCACCCCTCTCTGGCGGTCGATGCAACAGTATCTGAACGATATTGCCACCCTTCGCAAGTTCCTTGTCTAGAAGAGCTTGCAATTCTTCCCCTTTTCCCAGCTCAACCTGCAGTTCATTTGCGGCCCAAATCTCATCCCCCACGTCCATTACGTCCTTCGCCTTTTCGTGGTGCGCAAGAACTAGACCAATACTTAGAGGAGATCATGCTAGTGATCATGCTAGTGATCATGATGATGATGATGATGATGACGAAGATGATGATGATGATTTTCATTCTTCCGGCTCGATCAATCGTCACAGACGTGATGATGAGGTCCAATGACTAGTCTCGTCTCCTGCAGGAGTTTGATATACCGACTGTTGTGCTTGTCCCAAGAACCCCATAGTTGTTATCGTGCTCTCGACATTAGACAAGCAGTTTCCTTAACTTCGAGTCTACTTCGGATATCTTGCCTTTGGCGTCGACTTTCAGCGTAGCAGGCTTTCCTATCCTCTGGTGTCCCAAGGCAAGCTGGACGAAGTGTTTGGCATAGTGCTCAGGCTTCAGAAACATCCAGGTAGCCACTGGGTCATCTTGCTTTTTGCGTCGTTGCGTCGCCCTTACTAACTTTTGGCACAGGGCATCATGAGGGTCCTTGCCCGCCCAGCGCGCTAACATCGTCACCCGTTCGTTTTGCGACATCAACAAGACGTAGCCCTTATCTACGCCGGCTTTCCGCGCTCTACTCTTCTCCCCATCCATCGCCTTCTCGAGAATGTCATCACCCAAGCGGACAACGGGAAACTTCCGGAAATCGAAACTGAAACCGAAAACTTTCGGAAATGAAGAAACAGAAACAGTCGAGCTCTTCTTGAGGGTATTAAGTACGTAAGGAGATGTGATTCTTGGTATGATAGTGATCAACGATGATCAAGAACAGTGAAAACGATCTCTAAAAAGATTTTCAACGATTAAGCCTTGCCATACCCGTATCCTTTCTTCACTGGACACGCTATCGTCCGCGAGCATTTTGTCTTCATCGGCTTTCAACCTTTGCTGCCAGCCAACCACAGCAGCTCCACCTCGGTCCTCTCGTGAGCGCTTCATTACACCAAAGTTAGGGGTTGAGAGTTGACCTCCCTGGCTCGAATATCTATGGCTTCCCTACCTGAAGAAGCCAAAAACATGCTCATACAGAGAGGTCAACTTCCAACCCTTAACAAGAAATGAGAGTAAATAAGGCGGCGGCTGCGACGGTTTATAGGCTCCACGCGCAGGACCAGAAGACGCTGAACTTCCGCCACCATGGCTGGACTTGTGGGCAGCTGTTGTACCACCTGAGTGGTAAGTAGTTAGAACAAGTCAGTGTGCACGAAAATATCATCTCGTGAGGAATAAGGACGATGTATCAGAAAAATCACTTCTTTGTGGATCATTATCTTATGCCTTTTTTATCCATCCACAGCCCGACTGAGTATGTATGTAATACTCTTCTTCTCCTTCTCCGCCCCTTCGTCATGATCTGTCATGCCTGGCGCGATGGATTTCCCTATTCCTGGCGCTATTGACTTATTGGCGCTTGAAATTGATTTTGTCTCTGCCCCACCAGGCGCAATCGATTTCCCGAAGTCCGCACCGGCGACTGACTTACCAAAGTCCGCACCTGCGACTGATTTTCCAATGTCCGCATCGTGTGCGTCATCTCCGCCTCCTGGCGCTATCGATTTGCCGAATTCCGACGCTCCTGGCGCTATCGATTTCCCAAACTCCGACGCTCCTGGCGCTATCGATTTCCCGAACTCCGACGCTCCTGGCGCCATTGATTTCCCGAACTCCGACGCCCCTGGCGCTATTGATTTCCCGAACTCCGACGCTCCTGGCGCCATTGATTTCCCGAACTCCGACGCTCCTGGCGCTATCGAATTCCCGAACTCCGACGCTCCTGGCGCCATTGATTTCCCGAGCTCCGACGCTCCTGGCGCTATCGATTTCCCGAATTCGGGATTATCGCCTCCACCTGGTGCCATACTCTTGTTCACTACGCCTGACTTCGTCGGAGACGCCATGCTCTTCATCGCGGCTGCATGATCGTCATCATCTTCTCCTGCCGTGAGTGCTGTCGACTTGTTCGCTCCACCAATTCTATCGTGATGATGGTCTGCACCAATCTTTGGCGCTGCTTCCGCTGTCTGGGAATCGCACTCAGGGCCGCTCTTAACTGCATTTAGAGCTTGTGACCCAACAATACAATACCATACAACTGATCTCGCACAAAGTTCAGTGCAGACTGCCTTAAGGGCGTCATAGATGGTCTACACGATGGATCTCACAAGTTCATCCTTATAAACTCTACTTAATCTTTTACACGTTTTTATTGGCACGGTTTCCCCTTCGAACAGCGCTCAGAGATGATGCTCGTTCTCAAGATAAATGGAATGCGGGAAGCCTTAACGCATCCTTCCATTTCGAGGGCAGAGGTCTCGCGAACTCCTTCACTCGCTCCGTCAGCTGATCATCCACTTCCGCAGCAAACTCACCTTTTCCACGACGTACTAACATTGTCATTTTCGCCGTCGACTTCCCACTAAATGCATCGGTAAGCTTGCTATGGTCTTTTAGCTTGTCTATCGTGCCTAATCTTAGACCTGGCTTCACTAAGCAAATCCATCTACTTAAAGTGCATCCTAGAACCTTTTCCCCCTTTAATAAAAGCGTCCCAGGATACTCTTGAAAATGGATTAGGATTTGTGGAAGCCTTAATAATCCGTCGGTTACAACGACATAATCACCGTCGGCAAGGCCATTACTTGCTGCCCAGCCGCTAACATTCGAAATTTTGCCACTCTCATCAACTTCCATTCCAACATCCTCACCGCCAGGGAAATACAATTGACGATACCTGAGCGTTTTTTACGAGATGAAGTTCTTGTTGCTTACATCAAGGCTGAATTAAATGGCTCTTGAAAGTCTGGCTTTTCTTGAAGCTATGCAGCCTACAGTACAAAAATGGTAAGTATTCCCAAAAATTGAAATTATAAAGTGAGAAAATGAACATGCCGACTACATGACCCCCCCCTACATGACCCACTACCTCCTTCTGTGCCTGCTCTCCAAAAATCCGAAGGCACACACTGGGTCATCCGCGTTTTTGCGGCGTCCGCAAGCCCTCTCCATTTTAGCTAGCATCGCATCATCAGGACCCGATCCGGCCCACTGGGCTACCATTGTAATCCGTTCTTGACTGCACATCAGCATGAAATCTCCCACGCGCACATCGATAAGAGCCGCGCGACTTTTGTCCTCGTCGTTTGCCGCTTTCTCTCTGGTTTTTTATGAAGAAAGGACAGCTTGACATCTTTCTTGTAGTTTCTTTTGACAAAAGAAAAAAGCTTTTCTTCACGTCGCTCTGCTGCATCGTAATGAGATTTCTCCGATCATAAGTAAAATCATGACATACAACGTTTGAGCAGCTAGTGTCCTCTCAGTGAGCATGTCTATTGTCAACTTTCTGCATCTGACTGCGAACAATGTGAGGTCAAGAACGAAGATTCACGTAAGTAGATAACATCATGATATAAAGGAACAACCATTAGTTTTAGTGTTAGTCGCAACAATGAACTTAGAGAAACAAGGAGAACAGTCCTTGCCATACATTCGCAACGCGCACCACAGGAAAAGCTCGCCAGTCCAGGTTGAACCCGAAGAGCTTGAGCATTCGGTCTGCGGCAGGTTCGTCGTCGCTTTTGGTCTGTAGTATCGGCAACTCGAAGTCCTTGATGCGTTGTTGCCACCCGACGATGCCTGATGCATCTCTCTTCGCCTTGCTCTCGTAGAGGTACGAGTAGAGGTAGGGCGGCGGCGCGCTTCCTCCGACCTTCGCCTTTGCGCCACCCGAGGACGTCGAGGGCTTCTCTTTCTCCCCATCAGCATCTTTTGCAGCGTCTCCGCCACGATGATGATCCTTTTTATCACCATCCCCGCTCGAGGAGTACGAGGCAACCGTGAACGGCTTCGAGTCGCGAGTGACACCCCATTTGGACGGCAGCGGCCGCGATGGTTTCGAGGCATGCTTGTCGCGATAATCAGAGGTGAAACCGCCACTGCGTTTGATTAGGATTGCCGTTCCTTTGCCTGCTTTTGTTAGCTGCTCTGCCAGGGCTCCAGGTGTCTTTTCAGCAGCTCGCGGCACGAAAAACTCACTTCCGATACAGAGAATCTTATCGGTCTCCTTGTTGATTTCTGTGTTCGCAGCCCAAGACCCATCCTCCACGTTCGTGATAGCACCGAGAGTTTAGAAGATCATGATCATAGACGAAAGCACTATGGTTCGATGAATCCTCGAACAAAGTGAAATTCAATGTCATAATCATCAGAGGCCTCCAGTCCAAAAGGCTTACTCCCTGAAGTACAGTCCAGCTGGCAGAACCGGTCCACATATCTGCTTCGCAAGAAGCAAAACGCTACACACTGTGAGGTATCGCTCTTATTCGCACGAACATGCGCACGGGCAATCTAGGTTTGTACGAGGACATCAAGTTCGAGATCCAGTTCGAGACTGCTTAGAGATAAATTCTACATGGTAGTTCGTTAGAATCTTGTCTTCAACAAAGTACAACTTACAACTGTTGACACACATGATCTTCATTAAGTATACCTATGTATAAGTACTTACCTAGAAGAATAAGGTCCTCTACTCATCTTCACAAGCACGACAAATAGTACCTTCGACATGAGCGCGTCATCCGGATCTTTTCCCGCCCATTGTGCCACAAGCGTGATGCGTTCCTGCTGCGCCATGAGCAACATGTCGCCTTCAGCGAGCTTCTGGGACCCTGCACGACTCGGCTCTGCCGCATTGTTGAATCGCTCTTTCTCCACTCTACACACTGTAACAATTGGAAACTTGCTCCAGTCCAGCTGGAACCTTACAGATTACGCAATTGCATTTCCACTCAGAACATTCATCTTGTTGACTTATAATATTTGTGCTGGAGCCGACCTAACTAGAAAAAAGACAGACCAGCGGAAGATATAAAAGAGAAAAGAAGACTTGTTATTTTCGAGTTGAAAAAAGCTCTGTGGGAAGCTCTGTGGGAAATGCAATGTTGCAGCCCTTAAGAATCCGAAGATTTTGAGGCACCTTTCGGCTCCGGGACGACTTTCATCGTGCAGGATCTCGTTCTCATCAGTCTTGATGCGTTGCTGCCATCCGACCAAGCCGTAGGAACTAAGCTTATCTGGTTTGGCTAACGCCAGAGCACAGTAGGTGAAATTAGTTGTCGGGCTCATGACGAGGACATCAAAAATCTTGTTCTTCACGACTCGTAGTTTTTACCATTGTCATGCTGGGCGTGCTGCTTACGGAGGTCCGTAGCAGACCACAATGTGCGTAGGCATAGACCAGCGTTGTCGCGGCAATGCTGCTAAGAGACGTCGTCCGTGCAGCGTAGACTTACTTCGTTCTGCAAATCAAAAAGACGCCAAGAAATCGAAAAATACCCTCCAACGAAAGTCAAGCGATATTGCTACTTCCTATTATTCAGCGTCGACTATCGTTTCCTGCGCAACGTAAGCGGCCAAACTAGAGGCTACCTGGAGAGGAGTGACTACGGTGGCCGGAACAAGCACATCGGTCAACACCTATGCGGCACCTTGCTACAAAATAACTGCCGATTCTGCATCGGCGCGGAACCAACGACGAAGCGAACAAGCAAGAGTCTCAGACCATGGACACCATTCAATTCGCGTCTATCGGCCACTGCACACTATGTATGGACGACTCTGCATGAGCAAGATATGTCGTAGAAAATATGCACCACAATCACTGCTTTTAAAGAAGGCTCATCCTGAATGTAAAGAGTCAGTCTCTTTTGATTGTGAGTGTTCATCGATACTTAAATGTGTACGATACCTCGCTGCCACATCAGAGAAAGGCCCTCTTTTGATTTTCAACCACAAGCGCATCAATGCTTCAAGGACTTTCAGTGCTACTTTTAGGCAGCTTTGTTGCAACGCCTCTTTTCTTCTCTACACTCATAAAAGGTATCATACTTTGTCCGTGCTTGCATGATTCGACGAAGTAGGTACCGACTTCCTTGATAATGGATATCCCCATGTCCTGCTTGACACCTCCACAGACTCTGTTTGGCATCATTTTGGAGGACTATTCAGAAAGCAGAGCACGACTCCTTTTCTTGCCCTCATCGCTGTGCGTGCTTCGATACCGCAAATCAATAGTACTTTCAACCGAATAGAAGTTAGTACAACAGAATCCAAAATTTGCATCCAACATAACAGAGCTCATATTTACATCCGGGAGAAGACAGAGCTCATATTGACACTTCAGAAGCCAAAGTATGTTCTTGACCCAGAAGGAGCATGGGGAGCTCGTATTTGTCGTATCCTAGTTTGTTTTGGAGATTGCATCATGACAGCATGTGCATCGTGCCAGAACAATATTGTAAAAGGGTGATTATGTCAGTATATGCAATGCCATCGATCACCATCTGGAAAGGTTCAATCAAAATACTTAAACTCGAACTCCAGCCTTGGAGTTCCCCCAGCTCCTTCGAGAAACCATCTCTAAAAATCACCTCGAAAAATCCCCCCAAAGAATAGATGTAGAAAGATGGTGAAGGGAAAGTACGCGATATCCTTCCTGTCCATGTATTTCCTCTGTGCAAATTGCTAATGTTGTACTCTTGCTCTCCCGTGACCTTATTTAGTGCTAGAAATCTCGTAAAATCGTCTTCTTGAGTATGCAACATCTCGTATGTAGTTCTGCCGAATGGTGATCTGCCACTTTGCTAATGAATGGAATCATTTTCAGTTACTTGTTAGTTTGCCGAATGTAAATTAATAAAAGACGAGCATATAATTCTTTGTATCCACTGGAAAATTCGAACCTAATGTCACAGGTGTTCATGTTACTTTATTTGGATATTCACCGTTACATTTGAAAAGCTGTTCAGATTTCCACCTGTACAAAGCTACGGTCGCTACTGGGTAAGCAGACGAGCCGTAGTAGAATAAACTGTTATTGGCATTTTTTTAAAAATGAAGTGTTTGGTTTGAGTTTCTCCATCGATCTGCAGAACTCATCAAGGAAAAACTCAAGAAAATGTGAAGTAGAAAAAACTGTAGCACGCGTTGCCGCCGGCTTGTCTCTTCTCCCATTATTTACCCAATCACGAGCGCTCGTGTTGAAGCTGCTGGTTCAACATAGGCATGTTCTGATGCACCATGTAGGCGGATGCGTGATGTTGATGGCTACCCACGCTCGCCATCGCCCCTTGGTCATAGTAGTCGACATAGCCTGCGGCTCCAGCGACGAATGCCTGGAGATAGAAGTGCGAAGATATGAATCATCAATCATGTTCTTCGATGGACAATTATGAATCATGATTCACGTGTAAAAGATGACAAATCTCAATCTCTCAGGAAGTATCAATCTCCCAAAGAAACAGAAACAAAAAGCGCGAGTCTTACTAGTTCTTCGTCTTCCTTACGATCATGGTACAACTTTCTCGGAGATCGAAATGGAAATTGCAGTTTTTCTACCGCTTCATCTTCTGGTCGTATCGCTGCGGGAATGTGCTGATCCGGATGAAATCCTGTGCCTGCACCACTCGTACCCAGCAGCTGGCCTGGAAAGCGTTTCGCCACGTGCCTATCGTATTGCCCCTGACTGGGCCCATGCGACAGCAACTGTGCAGCGTGCAGATTTACACTGCCATCAAGGACCACGTCAGAGGCTGACGGTGGAGGGAACGTAAAATTTCCAGCATAACTAGCTCCAGGATCTACGGCATTCCTCATTGAAGCAGGCCCTCCGGAAGCTGCAGAAGACAATGGACCTCCTACTGCTGCCTGGAGATTTGATCTTTTCACACGAAATCGACTTTCTCCTCCAACCGCACCTCTTCCATGCTCGATAGCGTCTTGTAGGTGGCCTGAATCTTCTGGTCGCGGTCGCAACACACAGTACTGCTGGTAAATTTCTCGCGTCCGCGAATGGAGGTATTCTTCACATTTATTAGAGTGTGAAAATCAGGTGATGCAAGTAGAAGACTCAAAAAATTTCTACGACCGTGACCGTCATCAACACCTTCGGAGTCTAGTCCTACTGGATTCATCTACTTACTTCTTTACCGTCATGGTCATCTACTTCATGTTCATCTTCTTGGTGCAACTTATCAGATAGCAGCGATTTCAGCACATCAGTCATCCATGCATAATGTTGTCGTTCGCCGTGCCTAGGCCTAGCCTTCTAGCAATAGAATCTTCTTCAGGAGAACCCGGCTTCCCAGTCTGAAAAATTCATCACCATGGGATAAGAACAGCGTATTAAGCGAGCGACAAAATGATTCAGAAGAAGCTGAATAAAACTAGGTGTATTCACAACTACACATCTTCCATGGCTCATGCAATCTAGGCTTCCGCTGGTCCTATGGGGTTCTTTGATGGATTAGTCAATTATACGACGAATACACACCAATGATCTAGAAATCATGAACATGAATCGAAGGAATGATCAATACCTGAAAATCCATGTGATAAGTCAAGGCTTTTTTCGCCGCCTCTTTCATTGCGTCGTTGATGGTGGAAGCAAACTCGTCGTCGTCCATCTGGAACCTGCGAGCAAGATGCTGATGAGTCGAATCCATGCCATGCTTCGCCTGTGGCGAGAGCGCTCGAACGGAATTACTTGACAATCCAGGAGACCCCATGTATCCGCGACCCCGCTGCGAAAACGTAGGAGTTTCCTAGTGGAGGGTGTTTCGGATCCATTCACTGGTATAAATGAATCATGGAGATGGTAAATTCATAATTGATCTAAAAATGGGTCTACATACTTGCAGAAACTTCAACAAACAACATACTTGTAAGTACTACAAGAAGCTGTACTTAGAGGTACCTTTATCCTGAAGGGGAAGTTTCCTAGTGCTCCGTTTGTGACGCCTCGAGCCTGTCCACCTCGGATCGGTGACTTGCCAGCAGCGCTTCGTGCCAACGCATCTTCCTGTATGGAATTTGCTGCGTGGTGTGTGTGATAGTGGCCAATCGTGTTGGTCCCGCTCGCCTGGACCGCAGGATTATGTGTGGCTGATGCAACTCGTCGCGACGCGGTTGACGTGGTACCTGCCTCAGCTTAAAGGTGTAGGAAATGCATCTCAGGGATCATCTAGGACGTGGACGTGCTTCTTCCCTCTTGTCTTCTTCTCCCAGATGACTTTGGAGATGCATTTCCCACAGACTGCATAACCAACACGTCCCTTGTTACTAAGGCCTCCCTTGCGCAAGCTACCTCTACTATTGATTTCGCGGATAATCTCATCGGGTGAATGCACACGGCCACGGAAGTCAGCCTTGGGGGACAAAGCTAACTTTTCCTCCTTGATTTCGTGGTGCACCGAAAAAGGAAGCTCTCGAAGTTTCTCCCGAAGCTTCTCGTCATCGACTACAGTTGGAGCGGCCTGAGGATCTTCTTGCGTATATATAAGTAGATAGATACAAATTCAGGTCCTTTTCGCGATGGCAAGTGCAACATGATTTAGATTCTTAAGTACTTTTCAACTAAAAATTGATATTTATAACGATATCTTAATAAATACCTTCGGCTTTTGCGGTGTTGCTTTGACAGAGTTGCGTCCTTTGTTTGAGTCCTCTGGTCCCCCATACAGGAGTTCTTGTACGATCATCCTTTCCTGCTCAGTAGTGTACTTACCTCGCTGATCGTCGGCAGCGGATGGACCTTTAATATTCTCGCTTTCCCCATCTGTGGTAGTCTCTCCCACATAATCGCGCACAAAAAGGTGGGGAGAACCGTCCATGATTTCGACCTTTCGAAGCTTATTCCTATGGCTATAACCCGCTGAATTCTCGTCCTGAAATGCGAGATTGATAACTTGCTCCATTTGCATTTGACTTAATGAAAAGTCAAAAATATGACAATGATGAAGGACACATCCATGCCAAACGACAAAGAAACAACTTACCAAGATGGATCCTATAATGCAAACTCTGAAAAACTAGTACCCTCCAAAACCCAGCGCCTGGTCCTGCAGATGCAGAACGGTGCCTCTCGTCGTGTCGACGACTACTTTTGGACGAATTCTTGCTATTATTCCTGGAAGATGACGTTGTTGCTAAACGAAGACTACTGGTTCCCGCGCCATTGCCAACACGCCGATCATTTCCCGAAGTGTTAGGAGGAGGGCTTGGATCTTGGCCTATCTTCTATCTTCTAGCATATCTAAATGCCTATTCTTCTTGGAATAGGCCTGGATATGATCACAGAGAGGTCAACTTCCAATCCTTACAAGTAGAAGACGCTGCACCTCCTGTCGTACCTGTGTAGTAATGCTCTGCCACCTGCGGCGCGTGTGTAGTACTTGCCGAGTGTGTCAATGGCGGAGGTTTTTGCGCTTGCAAAGCTGGTTTCCGAGGGCCTGACTGGCTGCTACTGCGCACACGACCCCCTCTTATCGGAGCTTTGGGTCCAGGTTCAGCGCCACCCATTACAAAGCGACTGCGACTCGTAAAGTCTTGGCGATCTGATCCAGTCCTTGCCTCCCGACTACAGACCATGCTGCCACCATAATTCCGCTCATCGCAAAAGGGACTGCGACGATCATACAGAGGCTTGTTGCTGTGCAAAGATGTATGGGATGAAGCTCGACCACCATACTCAGAAACAGAGCGGATAGATGAGGAAGCAGCGGAGCTATGACTACCACGCCGTCCTTCTCGCCTGGCACTGGTACGAGCATCATAGGACTGCTGAAGCTGATCGTGAACTTGTTCTACTCCTTGCTCCTGCTCCACTACATGTTGCTTTGATCGGTGGGTTACACTAGCGCTTATCGGTACTGCACTGCTTGAGCTTGCATTCGTAGCTACAGCAGCACCAGCACTAGTGCTCGACGCTTCTCTACTTGTTCTCGTGCCTATTGCAGAGCCGCCTCTAGAAGTACTGGCCTCCGGAAGTGGTGGACGCCCAGCCGAAGAAGGTGGTCGAGGCGCTGATGCCGCTGTTCCTCTGGCTACGTTGTCATCTAGATCTACATGGACTTCCTCGATCGATGCAGAGGAGCAAGAACCACTATCCGCAGACGCACTCCGCTGCTTCAGTCGTCCTCCACTAGTGATTTCTTCCTGAGTGTTGTGGTCTTCGGTCATGTCAGCGAATTCATCGTAGCCAGCAAGGTGATCTACCTCGGGGGGAGCAGCCACTTGCTCATGAGACTCGCTGTCCTGAAGGTCCCGTCGCGAGTACGAATTCTCCACATAATACAGGTGAGTGCTGGTGCCCTTTTGCCTATTATCGTTCACGTGGTTCTTCCCGGAAGCTCTAGTACTAGAAACAGCAGTAACAGAACCAGCAGAAGCTCCTCGACTACCAGTTGTACTTTTTTGAGAACGGCTAAGGTCGGCTGGTGCGTCTTGTTCAGCACCACCAGATGTTTCTATTTGAGTGGTCTTGATGTTCACCATTCTGCTTTCCACATTTTTTTCGTGCCTCTTTGCTGGAGAGAGTTTCTCTGGACTTGGATGCAACGCTGACTCGTTCGCTGGTCTGCCTTCGTCTCCAGCAACACCATCAAAACTGAGTGCTAGCATCGCCGCCCCTTGCAGCTGGCCTTCGACGACCACAGCATCTTCTGCCTCCTCAGGTTTGCTTCTTGGAGTTTCGAACTGTCCAGAAGTAGGCCCAGACAGACCTCCTTCGCCTGCACTACTCATCTTTTTGTCCTCGGCCTCTTGCAAACCACCGCCTAGTGAGGACGACACCGCCCGCGCGCCGTCGGCAAAAAAGTAAAAGTTGTTATTTGAGGAAGAGGCTCCTCCTCCTCCGACTGGTATGTTCTTGTTCGTCTCACTGTTGATCGACTCTGAAGACGAAGATGACGCGTCAGCCATGAGCTTTGCGACATGTTCAACTTCCCATACTGCCTCTAGTTGCTCCAGATCACCCACTACACTCTTGTACGCAGCGCGCCGTGTCTCCTCCTGATCTTGGCTCAACACTTTCTCCTCCTCTACTTCTCTTGCCCCTGTAGAACTTGTTTTCTTAGGCCCTCTTGCGGGTCCACCTGAAGACGTTGGAGGAGTGTTCGACTGGTCTTCTGAAGTCGATGATTTTGACGGCTCTGATGCCCCTTTAAGATTGGTGACACGATCTTTGTTTCTCTTTGAAGAAGATGCAGATTTCCCACCTGCAACCCGACGCGCTGCCTCGTCTACCAGATCCCCTCCGTCGTAAGTCCCTTCCTCTATTTTAACCTTGCCATCATCCTCTGGTCTACCCAACGACCCTGCTACTGACGCCTCCCCGCTGTCACCGCCATGTCCACTACCGCTGGCACTCCCCGGCGAGTCTGGCACCTCCCCTAGTATTGGTGGCGATGCTGACTCAACGACAACGCCCGTTGCGGCGCCGCGTCCTTTTTCTAGCTTTTGGATAACCTCATCGACACCGCCCGCTGCGCTTCTTTAGCGCCAATCATATGTTGACTCATCTTGAACAAGTCACTCAAGTAGCGAACCCTGTAATTGTGGAAAATCTTCGTCTTCTCTGAAATCCTTGTCAACTGAAGTGGTATTTATCTAAAATAGCGATAGTGAGCCGCCTTAAAAACTACCGCGCCGTCCCGGTTCCTGTGGGTTTGAGTTTTGGGCTGGTCGAGTTGCAGTTTCCATCCTCTTTGTCGGAGGCACGCTTGCTGCTTGAGTTACTGCTTCCTCGTCTGGTGGAGGAGGCATCGAAAGGACGCTTCCTCTTGAGATGGAGCTGCCAGTAGAAATTCTCATCCCGGTGGCCGCTTCGCCTTCGGCAACCTCTTCAGAAGCCAACAATATCACTCCTGTTTCCCTGCGCGCACGACCTTGCGCTGCGGCGACACCGCTCCCAAGAACGGGAGCTGTAGAAGAAGGATCTCCAACTGTAGGTGTAGTTGCTCTACCTGCTCTACCATTTTTGCCGATACCTTTGCACTTTTTGCTGAGGAGTTGTTGTGGTACTACCTCTGTGGTTGTCGTCGTCCCACCAGGGTTGAAGAATTCTGCTGCATCCCGCTCAAATTGCGAGTCCTCGTCGTACGCCATCAGTATTTGTTCTCCTAGCTCTTGTGTTGACCGGCGGTTCGAGAACGACATCTTTTTCGCCTTGGCACTTTGAGGAGATGCCGGCGCTGGCCTCATCTCCATAGCACCCGTTATCGGGACCCCGTTCTGTCCTCGAATGAGAGGCAACTTCGCGATTTTCCCGTCTCTTGCTTGTAGCAAGTACGGATGCTGGTGCAAGTCTCCTGGTGCCATCTTCGTCTCGTCCTTTGGTGAGTCTTTGAGAAACACCTCGTCGGCTTTCTGCTTCGGCGACGACGGCATGTATGCCTCCGTTTTCCTCTCCGGTTAGAGCTGTCGCACTTGCATCTTCCCTAGTAGCATCCTACTAACTTGGCCTGTTTTCTAGTAGAAGAAAAGGGAGCCAGGCGGGATGACGCTGTCTGAGGATGGGTCTAAACAGTAGCCTTAATCTGGAGGCAACTGAGGCTGTGGCAGCTTGGCGCCGTAGCCGGGAAGCAGCGTGCCTTTCATTTCCGGCCACGTGCCACGGAAAGTTTGCTCGTGCTTGACCCGCTGCACCGCGAAAAAGCTTTCCAAGGATTCCAAACCTCTTGACGACTTGACGATGAGACTGTGCTGTCCGCGAAAGTCTACGAAAACCTTTTTGCCTTGTGCTTTTGAGCCTCCAGTGACGTCCAGGACAAAGTACCAATTCGCTCGCAGTTTGGTGACTTGTCTTAGAGGTACTAGGTTTTTGGTGCTCGCGGGTTCCCCCGCTTGTTATGCCTTTCTCTCCCCCTTAGGATGAGAGAGGCATAAAAAGCAGTAAGAAAAGCACCTTTAACCTACCCTTAATTGTAGAAACGGAAGCGGGTAGTGCTCGAAGAAGCGGGTTAACGCAATGTCGACTCGGTCCGGGATTTGGGCTCCACCCAGCATGAACTTGGCACTCTGCGATTCATCCAATATCTTATTAGAGCTAGAAGAAATCTCCCATTTTGAGCGGCATCTTCCGTCTTTTTTCCCTTGAGAAACGGGACCAAGATGCCTGTGAGGATGGATTTCTTCTAGCCTTAATCGTATGATCCGCGTTGTCGTCCGATGCGTCTAGCGGCAAGCTAGCAGCAGTATCGCGGCCAGAGGAAACTGTTCTGCGCTGCGACGTAATTGAAGATCTCCGTATTTCCGATTCGTCGATTCGTTCTTCAGGTTCGAAATGATAGTACAGATTCGTCGGTCTGTGCCCGCGTGGAGCTTCCGACGATGCCACTGTTGCCGCCTTCTCACCTTCTGCAGCAGCCTTATTAACAGTTGTCACTGCTGTGCTTTTCGGCGCACTCGCCTTGGCGCCGGTCTTCGGTGCAGCAGCAGCAGCGCCGACCTTGGCTGCAGATTTCTGCTTTGCTGCGGCTTCCCTCGAAGTAGATGCAGTAGATGCCCCACTCGCTTTCGGCGGAGCAGCGGCTCCCGGTGCAGTCTTTGGTCTCTGCTCTTCCGCAGGTGCGCCAACAGCTTTTTTCGCTGGAGAGGCAGACTTTTTCGGCGATGGCGTCGAACTAGTCGCTGTGGATGGCCTCTCCTTAGCCCCAGCGGCTTTCTTCGCTACAGCCGACGTTGCCGAAGGCGTTGCTTTGGTGCCTGCTGAGGCCTTGGCCGGCGAGGCTTCCTTTTTCGTTGCCGGCGCCGTCGGAGGCGCAGCTCCGGCTTTCTTGCTTGCCGCAGTTGCCTTCTTGTCAGCTGCAGCAGCCTTTGCGCCGTCCTTAGAACCAGCCTTCTTCGCCACTGCGGACGTAGCCTTGTTTTCCGAGGACTTGGCTTTTGCAGCACTCGCTTTCTTTGGATCTGCTGCAGCAGCTTTCTCTTCTTCGCCCTCCCCAGGCTGAGCCGCAGCAGCACCATCCCGATCTCGCGACCCCGAACGACTCCGTGATGCGTCACGTCCTGCCTTTACACCCGTTGCCCCACGCGCGGCCGCCGCCTTGGCTCTCCCAACCTCCGATGGTGGCGCCTTCTTAGACACGACCCTCTTCGGTTCTGACCCGGAAGACCGCGAATGCAGCGATGGCCGAACTTTGTCGCGCTTCGCGTTCGCCTCTGCTGTACTAAGCAATTGCCCGTCACGTCCGTACGCTGTCCAGTCTGTTGAAGAGTCACCGCCATCGCCACCTCCACTACTTCCAAGACCACTGCGCCGCTGAGGCTGTCGCCTGCGCTCGTCGGACCAGTAGTTCGTGTCCCGAGGCTGGACAGCACTCAACAACGAGGACCCGGGAACGTAGGTCGCAAAGGACTCACGCATAGACATAGGATTAGACCTTCCGGGAGTCCATCTTGAAAGTCATCTTGATCTTGGACCCGTTTCTTCCTTGCGCGGGAGGTCCAAGATGCTTCTCAAAATGGGAGATTTCCGGAAGTCTTAATAGGATCTATGTTCGCCTCGTCCATCGACATCGAACTCATGCGGTCAGGCGGCGCAAACGCAGAGGCTCGTTCTTGTACAGAAATGGAGGACTCGACCTCCGCATTAGCGTGTACGATACACAAGATCTATGTCTGTGATGGAGATGGTCATGGTGTTCTTGATGAAGACCGTCGATTCTTATCGCTCATGTGAGTGTAAACACAGACATATTACTGGACGCACCTATGGAGTACTTGCTTGCATCTTCTGACAAAACAAAGAGGAACAAACACGATTCCAGTACAACAAACTCATCTCCTGAAAAACTCGATCGCATCCAAAACTACTCTGATAATCTGAATCAATGGGAATTCATAAGGCTCTTGTGATGCGCCGCTACTTCCAGATTGTGCCTTTTGACCGACGCTGCCTTTGGCGAGTAGCAAAAGTAGCCACTGGTGCCACCGCGACACACGTTCTGATCGTCATTCAGATGTGGGTCCGGAGGCGGAATGCCTTTGTAACTTGGAGTGTCTGGACTGCTTGCCCGGCTGACGTAATCGCGTATTATGCAAGTTCGCAAGTCGTCATCGGGACTATGGACTTGATAATGCGGAATCGTGCTCGCAAACACCTTCCCTGTCGTAGAGCAACCGACTGGAGGGGTCGCAACCACTGCCCTTAGAGACACTTTGGGTGATCTACGCGTTGATGTTCCGCACGTCCCTGCCATAGTACCCATAGGGCCTACTGAAGCAGATGTCCCTAGGGGTCGTGCACCTCCAGCACCTCCTGTAGTCGATGCTCCTGTCGCAGCACTCCTGTTCAAACCATCCACCTCCAGTCTCGCTAGTTCTTCTCCGCTAGGAAGCCCTTGCTCTTCTTGGGGTGCTGGAACTACCTCTTGTAGTTCCTGGTCCTCGCGTTGGAACGTTAGCGGAACCTCAGCACTCGAGGACAATACGGGTGCGGAATCACCTTCCGGCACACCAAGCGGAGCAGGGGTTACAGCTGGTTGTTCGTCCCCCCGTCTAAGATCACCAGGAGCACCGGCTTCCCGCTGTACACCGCCAGCCGCTCCATCACCATCCTTGGCATAAAGAAAAACCGGCATGCCATGCGAATGCATTCCCATTCCGTAATGTTCATGTGATGAGCCACGATAGTACATTTCTTCTAGTGCGGCTGCGGCTTCCTGCGCGCAAGATTGATGAAATAAATTATACACCTTGTTGGAATTTTTACCATCTGCAGCCGTCCTCTGCCCAGCACCCTCTCCCACCTCAGCACCTTCGCATTCTGAACCCGCGCCCGCAGGCGAGACCGAAAAGGAAATCGACTCATCCAGTAGCAAAGAATGTCGCCTCGATCCACCGCCTTCATCTTCTTCTCCCGCTTCTTGATGTTGGTTCAAGTTCATCTCCTGATCTTCCTGATCTTCCTGTTCTTCAGACTCTGCCGCCATCTCCTGCGTGGACATTTCTTCCGGAAAAACGGCAATGTACTCACTAGAAGCAGAACGATTCTCTCTGCCACTTCTCTCATAGCGGTCCTCGTCCTCTTCTACTGCGACATCGTGTTCCGCTGGAAAGAGTTCTCGCCCTTCACCTTGCTTGATGTGGTCATCTGCTTCTTCTTCTTGTTCTGCAGGATCGATATCTACAACTGGAATAGCAACCGCAGACGCACGAGGCGGCGGAGGTCCATGTCTCGTAGCATTTTCCGGTTCAATCGGAGAATCCTGAACATCATGCTCCTGATGTTTTTTATCAATAGGCTCAGTAGCAGCATCTAGTTGTACTTCACATCTCGCCTTCTGCTGGTCTTCGTTAGATGAAGTCTCCCTAAACATTTGAGCGCGGACTATACGCTCGACTTCGTTGGAATCAATAGCCTCCCCGTTCTTCACACGCTCTTCTATGTATGCTGCGACTGCCGAGGAAGGTCGACCTTTCTTGTTCCTGTTGTTGTTCGCAGGTAAAGGCACATCATCATCAGCTAGCGGTACTCCTACATCTTTATCTTTTGAGGATTTTGACACGCCTCGTTCTGCCGACACCTTCTGCTTAAAAGTAGCAGCTCCAGCTACAGCAATCTCCCTCTGGTGACCGTCCGCAGGACGAGCGCGTGCTGCGTAGTAGTACTGCTCTTTCAGTTTTTGACGCTTCTCCCGACTCTCCGCACGTTTACTTGCTTGAGGAGGAGCTTCGTACTCCACTACTATTCGTCGAGGACGCGCAACCTTCTTGTTCGGGGATGGTGCCCCCTTTGCTTTACTTTTACTAGTTGTACTGCCATCTGAATCTCCTGTTTTGGTTTTCTTGCTGCTGTTGTTAGAGCTCATCCAAATCCAAGCTAAAGACCATCCTGGGGCCTCTTCTCACTTGAAAACGGGCCCAAGATGCTTCTGAAGATGGATTACGGGGAGCCCACCCTTAACGTTTGTGCGTCCTCCCAGCGCTGGCGCTGTCGCCGTCGCCGAAATGGGGCACTCTCCTCCAGCCATTGTGCTAGTGGGAATCGGACCCAACGGAATCACATTCACGACTGCGCCATCGCGCTTCGTGATGTTCACCGCAGGCGGGCGACTTGAATACGACGGCACATGATGTTGATGGTCACGGGTTGTATTTTTACTTGTAGTAGAGGTAGAGCCAGTAGATGTTGTTGTTGTTGTTGTTTTCACTACCCGGTCACTTACGTTAAGCTCTTCGCCTTTAATATTTCTACTGGATGCAGCGGACGCCGGAGTTCTCTTCGCGCCATCTGACGACGGTGGCGCTTTTTCAGGAGACACCTCGTAGACGAACGAGCCCAAACTCCAGTTCTGCAGTGAAGGCGCTACTGCATCAGGGGAAGCTGGTAGTACTGGGGATTCCTCGAACGGTGTTGGTGGCGGTCGTGACTCCTCCAAATCCGCCGTCGCACCACAGTCATCCTCATCCTCATCGTCTGCTTGATCACGAGGTGGAAATGCGTCATTGTGGTCGTGGTTAGCTATAGCCAACACGCCAGTTCTGGATTCATAATGAGTTTTCTCTGAGTGCTTCGTCGTAGATGCAGCACTACTTGTTTTGAAAGTGTTCTTTAGATGATGACTGGCATCTTGAACATCTTTGTTCGAGCTGCTATAGCTATTCTTGTTCCCACTTTTTATCCCATTCCCATAGTAATCGCGCTTCCTTGCTTCTACCTCTTGCTTTAGAGTTCAAAACGTTTCATTTCTTGCCTCCATTTTCTCGCAATCCCAAGAAGGAAACCGCGAGAAATGAATCGTAGAAATGAAATCTTTTCTTGAGCCTCATTAAAAATTGATTCTTTCCGAGTGCTGCTCCAGCAGTCTCTTCTGCGCTCACCCTGTTTCGACTGGTCGAGGGTCGCGACGACGATACCGAAGCTGACGAGGATTCACTCGTCCGCGGCCGAAGTCTTCCTCCAGTGCGCTTTTCCCGTCCGCGGGCTGAAAATGTCGTGATGTACTCCCTTTTATTATTCTCGTCATCCGAAGAGACGGGCAATTGCTCAAGTGCTGGAAGCTTCACGTTCACGCCTGCGACGGGACTGCGCCCTCTGGAGCGTACGCGTACCTCCGCTGGAACTATAGTTTCCGCCATTTCGCGGTTCGGGGTGTAGCTTTCCAAATTCGTTACAAAGCTAGACTGCTCCATCACAACATTATTCGCTGAATTGTCCGGAACTGGATACATGTCAGCCTTGGAGACGAACATCGGTGGCTCATCGCGTCGCCGTGCCCCTGGAGAGACCTGGCTGGCGCCAAAAGCACGCGCGGCTCGACCTCTACTAGTATTGCTCTTGTTGTTTTTAGGCTTAGAATCATTACTTTTTCTGATGTTCTGTCCATCTGCTTGTTGTGTAGCCGCCAGTGCTTCAAATTGATGCTCGATCTTTGATGTAGAAGCATTGCCTGTCATTGTTCTTCCGATTTTGAGTCCTTGCGAAAGGTTTTCAAGTACGTCTGCTAATCCGCGCGGCGAACGCAATCCTTTCGTCGGAGGATGCTGTTGCTCGCTCTGCCGTGGCAGTAGTTCTAGAAGTAGGTTCGCGGGTGGCGGGAGCACAGGCTGCTGCAAAAGGACACAGCCGGACGGCTGAAAAGGTACGGCATCGGAATTCAGAGGCAGAAGACAGGACGATGTGGTGGACGAGCTGTGCTGCGGACCAGCGCCTGAAGATGCGAGCGCCGCTGTCGACGCGCCGCCCATAGCATTGAGGGCGTCGCTCCACTGCTGACGCTGTGTTTCTTGCATCTGGTAGTATGCGGGATGCAGCTGCAGCAAGTGCGGTTGCGAATTAGTAGACCCCATAAGCGCGCCATCCTCGACATTACTTCGAGGCGAGCCAGCCCCCTCTTGTTCCTCGCGACCGGACATGATGACTTGAAGATCTTGTGGTTCTTGAGGACACCTTTGAAAGATCTTGTCACTCGTCTGATGTGGCTGTTGTTCTCCTGCTCCACTAGTCCCGACTGAACTCTTGCTCACGCCGACGGACTCGAGACCGCCTATGCGCAGAAGGTTCGTGCGCATGCGCTCACCTAGTGCCGGTATCCAGCACTCTGCTGGTTGTGTGCTTCCTGCGACCACACCTCTACCTCTACACTTCTCTGCTTGGCCTGCGTCTGAATCCTCGTTGGGTGGGTTGGACATTAGGAGTGAACCTCCACAGTCGCCAAGAGGTTGTGCTGGGCTCTTTGAGTCGAGCTTGGCTGGCGCGGCTTGAATGTACTGTTGCACATCTTGGTCTGAAGAGTTAATGTCTCGGAAATCTGTGTCCGCTTGTCCTGGATTGTTCCTGTCATGTGGTTGTTCTTCATCTTCGTGTCCTCCGGAAATTATCACGAGGCTAGAACGAGTTGTACTTGTTCTATCATGCTGTTTACTTAGTTGTAGTGATTGCTGTTGCACTAGCGGTGGCAGCTCTCGTTCTTCTTGAGGCATGTTCTTGATCTTGGTGTTCCAAGGCCCTTCTTGGACAGATGACTCTGTATGGTCGTAATTGCTCGACAACGGCCTTGAAGAAGTTACGATACGCAGATCCAGCACTAGAGGATCGTGTTGATCTTGATAACTCTTCTCCTTGTCCTTCGTAAAGCAATGATCTTTAGACCTAGAAGTGCCTCGTTTCCTCCACTTTGCCTGCGCTCCAACTAGGTATCTCTGTTCTGGTTCACAAGTCGGAGCAGGAGGGCACCCAAAACATGGATCCGCAAGTACTTCTGCTACTACTGATACCAGCCAATTTCTAGCCCCTGTAGTACTACAACTAGTACTACCCGTTCCCGTACCCTCACTATCGATAATACCATTGTCCTGTGTCAAAATATCAACATTGTTCATTAACGTTAAAAATTTCACTTGTCCGTGCTCCTGGTTGCTGCAGACGAATCTGTCAACATCAGAGGACGTTACTTTATACGTCAGGCGCCGTCGAAACTGAACTATTATGTCTGAAACAAGAGTAGCTGATGCTGGGAAAATTCGTTTCTCATCAGATACAACAACTTCTGAATTTTCTTTTTCGAGAGGAGTATCAACAAGACTACTAAGCATATTTCGGGTCTGGTGGTGTGTGAGGTGTGGTGGGACAGGGAAAGTCAAAATCTTGGTTTCTACACTCATCTCGCTTCTACTAGAAATTTCCGACTTGTGACGATCTTTTTTCGAACTACCGTCTTCATTCACTGAAGTCGCACCTCTTGCCTCTTCAACACGTTCACACCGATCTAGGTCTTGGAAATCATTAGTAAGTGACCCCGTCGCTGCAGTTTCACCCGATTGTTGTTGTGTTTTTCCAGCTTTCTCCTGATGTGCAAAACCGAGTTGTAAGTTTGAGTGTCCCCGATGACGATCCCGTGATAACCGAAAAGCCGACGCGGGTGCGTTCGTTCCTTGAGGTGGTACGCCTAAACCGTCAGACCATGAGAAAGTTGAATTTTCACCAGCACCTCCGATAACCTCCTCAAACGCTTCTCTCAATATGCCGATAACAGCCTCCGCGTATAAACCGAACACCTGGAAAATAAACGTACTACGATTAAAATCATCCTCGGGCAACACAACAGGGACCACACAACGTGAATGTTAGTTTGCGAAACTACCTCAGCATGAAAATACAACAATTATGTTGAAGATGCCGTGGTCCTCTCTCACACGTTGTATCCATGGTCAAAGCTCAGAATCACGTGATGAACTTCTATGACATTGTTCCATCAAAAGCCCAGAAGATATGGCACATAATTTCACATTCTATCGGTGGTTCACACACCCTTTCGAAACTACATCCGTAGATGTAGTGAGAAGTACATAACGGAACTTTCAATGACATCGTGATCATCGACAACCAAACAATAAAAGGAGAACGAGGTACATTAAGAACTCTTCTGAATATCTTCATACATAATTTCAATCAAATTCTAAAAACATAAACATTTTTCTATTCAGCACAAGATCAGACTACTTCTCCCGTGTTCTCCAGCTCGGACGCGGAACTTGATGAATCCTCGGACAAAAACAGTGCATATTCACTCGATTGCTCGGAAGCTGTTTTCGAGCCTGCTCGATCTCTGCCAGCTGCTTCGCCTTTCTTTTCGCTTGGCTTTAAGGGGAGTTCATCACCTGCCGGAATCGATAGGCAAGAGCTAAGGCCAGCATTGTCCTTCGTTGTCTTTGTTGTAGGGCTGCCAGGTAGACTGTCGGCACTCATCAGTCCTGAGCTCTGCTTGAGGAGTTTCGGACTGCTGTAGGCCGCACCAAGCATCAGCAACTCGTGTCGTGGGTCGTCGGCCGCAGTAGTAGGGGAAGATTCCTCGACGGTTGAGAGAGCGTGTCGAAATTTGATGTAACTGCGCAAATGCTGCGCACGCTTCTGTCGTGCAGCGAGACTACCTGTATACCTCGAGGATTGAGGCGGAGGCGACGAGGAAGATGCCGAACATGATCCACCAGCTGATGTTCTAGCACCATTACGGCTACTGTTGTTTTTGCTGTTACTCTCCTCGTAGTTTCCACCATTCTCGTAGTTTCCACTAGGAACTTCACCTGGTCCTTCCGCTTCACCCGGTTTTAGATCTTCACCTCCAGGCACAAGACAGAGCGACGAGGTGTCGGAACTCGTGGCGGCCGTGCCCCACGTCTGCGTGCTGCCCTGAGAAGTCCTACTGCCAGACTTGCAGAAGCTCATCCGCTTCCTTTCTGCAGACGGCTGCTTCACCTCATCCAGCACAACTATGACAGGAAAAAGTGTACTCATACTCAAGAAAAGAGGCTTTTTCCTACTTAGAAGGTGCCTACTTTCTTGAGGATGAGTACACTTTTTCGCTTCATAACAACGGCTGCCAGAGGATCCTCACCCGCAACAAGGTCTCCTGCCAGATCATCCTCACCTGGAGCTTCTTTTTGAACTCCATCTTGACGAGGGGCATGGTCAAGTGCATCCTCGAAGACGTTGTCCTTGGCAAGCTGGTCAATGTAAAACAATGGAGTTGGCGACTGCGGACTCGCACTAGGCTTTCTGCTTAGGTTTACATCCTTCACGTCCACGCTATCACTTGGCTTCTGCGATTTATCCGCTTCTAGTGGCGCGTCGTCGGTTCGCTTACTGCTTTCCCGCGAAAGCAAACGTCTGAAGAACGATTTAACCATGTTTTCCTACGCTTTGCTCAACACGTAAGTACATAAGTACATAAGTACCTGATTATGTCGTAGCTCTAAAAAGATGTAGAAAGATGAAGGACACACGCAGAAGGCCAAATATGAGCTGTATGGTTTTCCACGGACGCAACGAAAGTTCACCAAAAAATGCTAGCACGTTTGGTAGTTATACAGCCTCTAGTATCCCAAGCTCACGAGTTACGCAGTCGCAGAGTCTACCCTGATACCGAAGGAGGGTCGGGGGTACGCAAACGTTAAACATACCCTGTAGAACCCCTCAAAACAGAGCGACACCAGCAGCAGATATTGTTGGCTAGGCCTAGAAGAAACAAGCAAACCGAGAGCTGCAATCAACCGACATTTTTGAGCGGCATGGGTAATTCGAGATGAGATCGACAAAATCTCTTGGAGGAAAGAGCACTTCCTATGATCATTAGCTTTCTAAAAACCGACGGCATCAGTCCTGTGAAAATAAGGAAGACCTATGTCAAAACCGAATCGTCTTGCCAGGATCTGATCCAGGATCTGATCCGAAGATACTTAGACCGACGCTTGTGGCCGTCATGCTCGAACACCACCATGCTCGATGGCTCAGGCTGACGATGGTACGCAACTGTCCGACCTGCTGCGTATAGAGACACGTCTGTTAATCGATCTAGGGAGAAAATTGCTGACTCTTCAGTAATGTGGGGTCTGTTGCCAAACAACAAACCCATGAGATGATTTTTGTTGCGCTGTTCTTTTCGAGGTGATCGAAGCGTTCACCTGTGTTGGAACTAAAACAGTCAAGTATGCATTTTCCTCCGAGTAGCTCCGCCTGAGCGCTACGTTATGTGGGACAAGGTTGTAGCAACATCTCAAGCCAAATCATTCGTCTCTCATGCGTGACTCGTCTTCCTCAGCAAAAAAAGGCTAGTTCGAACGACTGATTGTACAACTTAAGGCTCCAACATCATTCTATCAACGAAAGAGATTGTGCGAAAATAGACTAATAATGAGTTCTTGTTCAATCCTGCTTCTCCTTCAAATTACAACGCTCATGCGTCCAATGATTAGATACGGTTTTGTCAATTTGATATGAGGTCATCATCAACGATAATAAATTAGTAAAGTAAGTGACCCCGACACGCGTCTGCCCTCCTGTCCTATTTCACTGCGAGGTCATTGAACCTTCTCCGTAGGAGCCCCGTGGCGCAGCGGTTGGTCCCAAACAGACAACGTGTCGATTAGTCGTGTGGGTGTTGTCCGGCGAAAGGTAATAAAAGTTGGTTTCATTCTTCTTCTTCAATACAGAGAGAAGTCTTCATTATGCTGCGTGTGTAGTCATGGCTCAATCATTTTAGAAGTAGTTGTCTTCATCCAACATAGTGATCATAGTTGTCCCAAATAGATTTAGATACTCATCAACGTTTGCTTGGTTTCAATTTGCCGATTCCTTCTCCTCAAGCAATCTTACGAAAGGCTCAAGCAATCTCCTCATCGCAAATGAAACATCCGTTAAAGATCAGCAAACTCCTCTAAACCCAAAAGTTAGTAGGGACCAGCGCGCTGCTGGTACTGCGCGGCGGCATATGCTGAATTTGATTCGAAAAGAGAGACAATCAAACTACCATAGATAGTCGTAAAACTACGCTCCTCAATCTGTATCTGTAGTACTTGGAAGAACAAGGTAGGAACTATCCCAAGAGAGAGTTAGGGAAGTAGATCTAACTATTATCATTATACAACGAAGGACGTTTTATGTGAAAGTGGTTCCGCCCAAGCAACAAGGAGTTGTTGCGAGCGGCGCTGATAGACACTGCTGTTCAATTATGCCCAAAACAAAGGGCCTGTGGATGACTATCACTTACTGTACAGTGCTCATGCGGTGGAGTGCTAGAAGATATTATATGGCCGCGGTACTGTCACGAGTCGTGCGACTACTGTAGGTGTGAAGGTGCCCGAATACTAGTCCTACGATTAGATGCAGATTCAGACTACATGCGGCTTAAACTAAACGACCATTATGCATGATCACGTCTAATTAGAGCTATCTAGCTAAGGCGAGGCGGGTGCGCGCAAAGCCGTCCATGCGACCGCATTGACCGCGTCCAATGCGGCCGCGATTATCGTGTCGTTGCGAGCGGTGCTGCGGATCATGGTCAGAAGAAGAGCGGGCCTGGAAGTCGAAATTTGGTAAGTTTTTTCATGCTTGTAGTTCCTTGAAGAAGTAGAAGTGATCAACACAAGTGTTCATCTTTGAGCGCGCCCCTCTGGATGAAGATAGCCACTGAGAGAGAAAAACCACCGGAAAGTTCAAGGAGGTGCAGTCCTCATTCTCAACAACATGTGTGAATGTGCTACTCTGTTGATAAATGAAAATCAACTTGATGAGAGACATGTTGGTGCGTAGTCTTAAATTCTCATACAAGGACGACAAGAAGGAGCGCGCAGCAAAGTACTCAAGCCACTTATCGTCATTGAAGCAAACGAGTGTAGTTGTAGTATCGTCAGTCCACTTGATCAAGAGGTTGTAGGCCAAGAATCTTCCCAACCGTGTTGATGTAGTCCAAGCAGTAGAAGTAGTTGCTCATCCAAATCAGTCAACTTGGTCACGTCAAGTACTACACCGAAGTAGACGGAGGAACGAAGGGGGGGTCGCTAGCTTATACTACTGAAGAGCTTTTGATGAAGAAGCTCGTTAGATGAAGTCGGACTGAGGTCGAACTGTGGCAACCACTAGTTGCACTACTGACGCCCAATGAGAGAGGTAGTACTCAGCAAGAAGTAGTTGTTTGGAAACGATTACGCCTACGCTGCAGATGTTGATAACCGGAATCGAAACCTTTCTGAAGCCACCTACTCAAACAGCTGAAACGACCGGTTTGGCCTGGTTCGTATCGCAATCTCGTCCGATGGTAAGTGCCTCTATTAGCTAACTATCTAAACTAACCTTTTAAAGCCTACGCATATCTAGTATTCAACTAGTAGTCTGTGACCTCCTAATGAGGAAAAGATACCGCTTAGTTATTTTAGCTACAACAGTGCAACTAGATCTACCTAGTAGTTACCTATGGTATGGGGGTTCGCTCAAGTATGGTCGGGAGGGAGTTTTGGGAGTTCTTAGTTGTAATGGATGAAAGGACGGAATGGTGTAAGATATAAATACGATCCGCTGCTGCAGCTGCCTGCGGCTGGGCGTATTGCTGTTGAGCGGCCATCTGGGAGTAGTCATATCCTGGCTGAGCGGCGTACTGCTGAGCAGCTGCTTGCGGTTGAGCGGCGTACTGCTGGGCTGCGGCGGCGTACTGAGCGGCGTACGGATCCTGGTAGCCGGCTGCCGGAGCGGCGTAAGCCTGTTGCTGCGGGTAGGCGTAAGCCTGCTGGGCACCATATGCCTGCTGCATACCGTAGGCCGGCTGGGCTCCATATCCTCCATATTGCTGAGCGCCATAGCCTTGGTTCCTAAGAAGAAAGGGGTAGAACGGATAATACAGACAAGTCTCTACAACACGAGGTTTCCCACATGACAGGTCGAAAATAGAATCTCGATCGAGTTCTAGAATCTAGCTCATGAATTCATGCTCAACCAAGTACTCAATAGTACCAGCCTCCGCCCTTTCCAGCGTCATAACCGAAGCCCCCGAATCCCTTGTCCTTGCCTTTACCCTTGCCTTTTCCCTTGCCCTTGCCTTTGCCGTCCTTGCCTCCACTGGGCTTGACATCAACCCACTTGGAATCGATGTAGTTTGCTGCAGAGTTAGCGACTGCCTTGTCGACGAATTCCTTCTGCGAAAAGGTGACATAGCCGAAGCATCGGCTTCGTGCGGTCTGCGGGTCAATCATGACGCGGGCTTCGATAAGATCCGGATCCATAGCCATGAAAAAATCACGGAGCTTGGCCTGATCGTGTTGGAGACATTATGCGTAGATTAAACGGTACGAAATAATGAAAAATGACGTCTGGTTTGATTGAATAGATCTGCGGAAAATTTCAAGCTCAGACGTTACGAAACAAATCCTGCTGACTCAAATGATCTCGTTCCAGACCCTATCCTTAAGGCACACGTCATGTCATGTCGTGGCGCCTCTCATATAGCAGCAAGGGTCCCGAGGCCACTCAGTGACGTGGTATCTCCTAAAGGAGAGCCACGACACCGATTTGATGCAAAGTAAACGGATCTAAAACAAACTGACTCAAGACGAGTAGTACATAAACGATTGAATCTAAAACAAACACTCTAGACGAGTAGTACATCATCGACGGTTGGCGCCAATCCACCGCAAAAAATCTTTCGCGCTTCAATTTCGTTCTTGCCTTCGTGCGTGGACCTGTGATTGGGAGATCATGGTAAGAGTTCTCCATAAATATATATCACTTTCTGATAATATCAAGTAGACTGGATAGGATAGGAACCCTCACCCTAGACTGGGCCTGGAAAAACGTTCTTACGATGGTAGCAGTACATGCCCTAGGTACGACAAAACATCGGCTGCCCGACCTACACGTGCTACGCACTAAGTCTAAAACATGGTAAGTAAATAGTACCTCTGCTCGTCGATTCTCTTGACCTCAACATCCTTTCCGTCCATCGGGACGCGGCGGCTCTGGGTGGCGGCTTCTACACTCTCACTGCTGACATACACAACGAAAGCAAAACCCCTTGATCTCTTCTGCTGCGTCATCTGGTCGAAGTACCTGAGAGGAATTATATCATGATTGATATGATGTGAGACATCCAAGAAGGTGGCATTCGATGAGTTAGTCGGTAGCGAATAGGACCCTCTGAGATGACAAGGTTTGGACTCAAATGATGGAAAAGATTATAGTCCAGCCGTGGTCCGTGGAAGAGAGGGTGCCGTTTAGAAATACTCGACGACAGGCCAAAAAGTGCTCAAAATCTAAAAAAATGTTCAAATCTTAGATCTTCTAAATTTCTGACTCGAACTTCTAAATTTTCTAAATGTAACCCAAACTAAATCATGAAAATTCTCTACTCCATGAGCTTGATTTCTTGGATCTCGCCGAACTGCTGAAAGTAGGCTCGGAGAGTGACTTCGGTTGTGACTGGGGACAGACCACCGACGAAGACTTTTCTGTCATTGTCGAGGTGTTGTTGGGGTTGCTCGGGCATGCCGCCACCCTCTTGAGGAGCCATGGTGGCCATCTTGTTGATGTTTTTACTTTGAGTGAACAAAAAAAATCTAAGGTCTTTACGACTATTGGTATTGCTTCTATTCTTTGATTTGCCTGCAAGGTAGCACGAATAGGATTATCGACTCGATTTCAGTGCGCAGATATTGTGGCAAAGACAACATCGGTTGAAATACAAATTCAACCAGTTATAGAACATGCTAGCCAAGACAACGGACGTCCAAATTTTTAGATCACGCAAGCCGGATTTGAATCACAATTTACGCGGACCACGAGAAGGAGCTTCAATTTTGAAAAACGCTGAGAACCAACAAATTCGAAGATCTCAATTATTTCTTGCGTAGCCTTCCACAAGGATCTGACTTGGTCAATTAGTAACGCATTGATCTAGACACACTGAATGAATGTTGGAAGACTACCATTTAGTGACAAATTAGAGTAGATTAGATTGGCCTAATAGGACAAAAAAACAAATCACATCACAGTCAGGACAGGCCCACGACAGGTAACAAGTCCATCCAATTGGGAGAACCTTTTTTTCATCGCTCTACTGCAATTAAAAGATCAGGTGAACCAACTCCATTTTGAAGAACCCATGACCTGAGTGCACTCAACAACTCGTATCAATTTTTGTGCATTCTTCATTCATCCCGTCGTCGTCACTTATCTGTATTCTAAAAATCAAGCAAACACAGCAGAATACGCGTCAAACATCCGCTCTTTCAGGGCACAAGCTCTATTTTAAATCTAAATCGTATCATCAAGGAAGATGACACTCAGTCGGTGATCTTAATGTGGGTGCGTGAATGTGTGAGGGTCTACTAGGTATCGCTGGCAGCGCTGGGAACGCAGTCAGTGCAACATGGTCTTTAGGGGTGCTTTCTTCTAGGAAAGGTGTGTAATTTGTGAGAATCTAAAGCGTTCATGTCAAGAATGCTATGCCTACTACACTCGCGTCTTGAATACCTCGTCTGGCGGATTCGACTGCTAATGATATATCATGATTGTGCCCAACTAATTTTGTTAGTCAATCAAAATTTTCGACATTTTTTCCGGGTGGTTCATGTCTGTGTGCACATGCGGCTAAATATTCAGCTTGGCCTTGTTATCAGTTTCACGTGTGGCTCTATTATCAGGGCCATTCTAAATCTAAAGTTCTCGAAGTAGATTCCTAGCTAATCGAAATTCCACCTGGGACCGAACCCCTAAAGATCTAAAGCTCCCGACCTTTCTTGCCGCCCTTGCTCTTCTTCGATTTTTTCGTATCCCGTTTTTTAGAGCTCACCCGTAATATCCGTCTTCAAAGGAGGCGCGTCCTGGTGCTTCTCTTGCGAAAACCTTCGCAGCTTTCCTCACCTAGTGAAGGAAAGCTTTCCCCTTGTACAACAGAAACTTCAGGAAAATTCTCCAGAAAAAGATGGATATTTTAAGTAGGTGCAGTTTTTAAGCCTTAACTTTTTTGCCACGTAGTTTGTCCACCGTGTCGGTCAGACCACCTTTGACATTCATTTTGTCGAACATGCTTTGCAGTCCCTCTTCTCCACCCATGTCTTTCAACGTTAGAGGAGACTTATGCTGTCTTCGCAAGTTTTGTTTGGGAACAGCTAAATCTAGTCTAAATCTAAATAGCTAATTTTGTCAATCTAAATCTAATCTAAATCTGAATAGCTAATTTTGTCAATCTAAATCTAAATCTCATGGTCAGATACGCATGCAACGAGGTTGTAGTTCTTTCTACCTTTTCTTGTTCTGGAATCAATAGCCACGAGACGTCCTGTACATCAACAATTTAGATCCGCCATCAGAGGTGAACTTCTCTTTCGAAGTACCAAAACATCAACCATCCATAAGACCATTTTCGCAATGCCATCCCCTCCACCCAAAGCCTTCATGACCTCGTTCAGTTTTCCCTCGTCCTTCATACCACCAGCCTCTAAGTCCTCAATCTTCTTCAGCAGATCCTCCGGACCGTGATCGCCGAATTTTTAGGTTAGAAGTTTTGAGGTGAAAAAAAAGAAAACCTTACTCTCTTTGAGTGCACCTAGTACAACTTGCAGCTAGTTGTACTATAACTATTTGAACCACCAGTATTTTTACTCTTAGTACTATTATTTGCACGAATACTACAAGTACCTAGATTCTTAACTTTATCATCTCCGAGACCCCGCCATTCATGTTGTCGACACCAAGACCCTCGACGATCTTGTCTAGCGAAGCCTTGTCCATCGGTCGCTTCTTTCCAGCAGTCTTCTGACTTAAAGGTTGCAGCATTACATTCCTCAAGTTGATTCTTGACCTCTTACTATTCTCCACTTGGAATTCTTGCCCTGAAGTAGTAGATCAAAAGATATTCAATTGGTGGCTAATGTAATGCGGAAGTCCTTAATTTAGTCTCCTTTGTATCTTTCGCCTTCTCTTTCTTCTTATCCTTGGCGGACTTGGATTCGGTGGATTTTTTCTTCGCCTTGTCATTAGCGGACAAGTTAACTCTTAACAAAATCGTACGGGCCAGCAAGGAAACCGCACGGAGCTTCTCGACGCAAAATTTTTGATTTCGTCGAGGTCAAATATCCTCAATTTCGTCTGACTGAAGTTGACATACACAAGTAGTTGGGCAAAACAATGAAAAAAGAGGTACCGAGGTAGATGAACAGCGACTACTTCTCAATGCAACGGAAATGCAACAGCATTGATTTAAGTGAACGATAGCACCCCTCATCTTAATCTCAGAGCTATCGCCTTTCCGCATCATGTTGCCCATCATGTTCTTCATTGCATCGTTGCCCAGCATGCTCTTCACTGTTAGATAGTGCTTTTATTCATCTCGACTCCCTCAACACCTTGGTATCTTTCCCCTTGTGCTCTCTGTGCTAAAAACGCACCAAGATGAAAGGCTACCAAGAGCAAGACGCTGAGGGCACGACAGAGAGGGGTGAATGAATGGGTGAATATAATTGAACAGATGAATATTGATAACACGACTTCTGACCATAACACTGCGTCCATCCCTCCCATCGAATCTACTAGGCGCTTAGCCTCCCCTGCGCCACCGAGTTGGTCGACTAACTTGTTGATGGACTCATTTTCGCCGAACGTCTCCTTCAACGAATCCATAAAACCGGTCTCTTCTTCCGCTTGCTTCACATAGTCGGACTCCTCTTCCGCTTGCTTGACATAATTAGAAGAACAGCTGCAGGCGGTAGGAACATCTTGATTTCCTCTTTTCTACAAGAAGAAGACGGGAACGCATCTTCGTGCTGTTGTAGACACGATTTTTATTGTGCAGTAGTAAAGAACAGGATAGTCACGATTTTGTTCACGACTTTGCTGCGATAGTAAACAAGAGGGAGCACGAATACACCGATGAGAGAACATTGAACATTACAAAGCAGTTCTACAATGGAGATCTTCATTACCTTTGTCAACTACTTACAACGGCACTATGGTCAGCTACAACGGCACTATTTACAACTACAACGGCACTATTTTCAACTACAACGGCACTATTCATAACTATCCCAGCATACTCATCGACTGGCTCCACCGCCTCTTCTGCCAGTTCAGCGCGCGCCACTTCCCGCAAGAGGGTTTTGGCGATGGGATCTTTCATCATTAGAACCTCCGATTAATACTTTGGTCGCTCTTTTTTCTTTGTACATATTCCCCTACTATTGTTTAATTGGTCTAGTAGTAGTAGGAGGAGTGTACCCAACATTCTTGAGGTATTTATTCCTCTGAACTGCAAAAGAGGACCACTCGATACTCTGTGTTCTTTCTAATTCTATGGGGAAGTTGTGCTCTTCCTTGTGGTCACCCCCTTCAGGAAGAAAAAGGATGGATGAAACTGGGGGGGTCGTGGATCTTGTGATATACTGAATACTAACGTGAAAGGATGGATGAAACCAAGAAAAGGTCACCATAACATCAACTCGTCGATGCACGCGGAAACGTCCTCCATATCCTTGCAGTTTTCAGCCTTTTTCAGAAAATCCGGGCTCCCTTGCATCGTCTGCGCAAGCAGCATCGAATCCTTCTTCAAGATCTGTGGTGATGTTCATGTTGTTTCTTGTACATAGTACGCAGTCCACGCATGCAAGAAGCACTCTGTACTAGAGAGGAACCTGCGGAAGGCCTCATAAACAGCTTGTAAAGTGGGAGAGTATGAGTATCAGAACCCCAGAATTCCTAAACATAAACATCTAAGCCGCACCCGAAGAACAAAATAATGGGGAATTCTTCTTCAGATTCCCCATTCTGGGGAAGTTCAGACATTTATGAAGGCTGTTGTAGGAAGTAGGGGCCCGTAGAAGGATTTACGTAGGGAGGTAGGGGTCTAAGTAGTTTAAATACTTGGGTCTCTCTTCTTCACGAAAGTAGAGTGGAGGAAAGAGAGAAGGTGAAAATCTGATTCATTTTATTATAATACCTCGGAATTTAGTATCTAAATCTTGATCGTAGCACACGTAAGTAGGTTCTCCAACATCAAATACCGGCTCCCACTTCTTGAGGTCGGGCATTTTTTCGTTCATGAACATATCGGCGATAAGCATTCTCGTTTTCTGCTCCACCATCTCCTCAGTGATTTTTTTGTACTTCTTTTTCGTCTTCTTTGTTTTCTTCGATTCCCCCTTGGCTGCTGCCTTTGTCGCGATCTTCACTGCGGCCTTTTTCGCAGACTCTTTTTTCACTCGTGCTTAGAGGAACGAACTGACTCCACTTTTGCGTACCAGGTCGCCCCCTTGGGAACTAGAAGAACTACAGAGTGACTATTAGGTTCCTGAAAAAAAAAACTAGTGAGATCGGGAAGAAGGACAACTACATCAACACGATTCAATGTTTCCATAAGAAGGTGTATCAGGGGTTTGCTTACTGCGGTTCCAGTTTCTTGTGATTTCGCGCACTTCAGCTGGGTTTTGCAGCAACAGTCGCGAAAACGTTTTGAGTGCATTCACCCCAACTACCTCAGACGCCAGAAGCGGAACTTCGACAACCGCAATGCCACTGGTAGAGTTCGTGGATGCTCTAATTAGAGAGAAACAGCACTACAGCAAGCCTTGGAAATCCTGTTCGCGCCTCTAAACATGTAAGTACTTATGTAAGTATGTATGTGCCTAGCTAGAGGTATTTCGAGGCTACGCGCACGCGCCATTAGATGACGGCCATGGTGAGTTGCCCAGATCAGTCTTCCGAAACTGGCGTCGACGGGACTCTTAATTTAAACCCAGACTCCACTTCCATTAGATGAAGACGAAGAAGTTTATTCAATTACATTTACAACAGTCCGTGTTCTCTAAGATAGCCATAATCCTTGACGAACCTCATCCGACTCCTTGAGCGTTTTGAGGTACTTCTGCTGAATCGCAGCCTTGGATCGGAAGACTTCGAGTGCCCCCACAATTAGAGTCTGCTAGATTGCATCTGCCCGAAAGAAAGATGAGGGGGCCTCGTAGAAATTACTGCAGTTGTCACTCGATTGCGCCTGCTCGACAGACATTCTCGGTGTTCGTGGGTTCTCCCGTTTGTTCTGCCTGTCTCCCTTAGGAGAGCTCTAACAAACGGTAACAGGAACACCTTTAGCCTACCCTTAAATTTACCTAGCACGAGGCACTGTCTCAAGACTGAATTAGGATGCAACATTGATTAGGATGCATCAAATGCCTTATTTAACCTACCCTCTATTTCGGCCCCCTCCTCTTGACCCCTTTACTACCCTTGTAAGTATTATTTCAAATGGGAATAAGTAATACAAGGGAAAACCAAGATGCCCAGAGACGAGATGGACACTAAATGTTGACCATAACACAACCTTGTCGGAAAGACCTGAATTTTTCGTCTCCAAGGCAGCCACCACGTCATCTCGCTCGTCAGAGGAGATGACCAAATCCTGGTCAAGCTTAGAGTAGGTCTCACAAAGTGTGTATCCGAAAGGACAGACATACACATAGTGGGTACACAGGACATAGTGGGTATATTCGAAAAGACGGACATAGACACATACACATACTACACAGGACATAGTGGGTATATTCGCAAAGACGGACATAGACACATACACATACTTGACTGGTTCAGGTATTTCTACTAGTCAGCAGCCTTAACAACAAGTTGGTTCACAACGACGTGGCTTGCGGTAACGCGTCTCGACTTCAATTCTGACAGGAGTCGTTTGGTCTCGGAGATACTGAGGTACTCCGCAATGCAGACGACAACGAATCTGGTAGCTCTCTCGTTCGAAAGCATGCTGGCGACGCGGTCGACCGATGCTTAGAGGGGATTGAAGTGAGTCTTCCGATGAATTTTTTCGGAGGGAGCACTAAGACAAAGACAATTCGTCGGAGGGAGCACTAAGACTAGTAACTACAATGCTCTTAGAAGAGAGAACAAAAAAACTTGTTCCATCTCTTCAAACTGCAAAAGGTAAGCTCTATTTTCCTGATGTGTTGTGAAGTACAGATTGACTCAAGCTACACACCACGACGAAATCAGAGCATTCAAATCAACATCTGCATCACCATTCCAATCCATTAAGTCTATCACGCACGAACCCAAACCCTAGCCCCAGACTATGCGATGCTAGCCCCAGACTATGCGATGCTATCCTGAGATCTCATATAAATGAAGTGACAAAAGGCAACGCGAGACATAATTTTCCTGATATTGTTCGAGCTTGGCTGTTATAACCTCCTTGAACGCAGGCGACATCCCGGTACCAACCGAACCCTGCGCGCCAAAAATGCTGCTTGCCATATCGACAAGGTTCAACAGGTTGCTCTGCATATCGCGGATCGTTTCCAGAGTTTTGTTAGATGAGCTCAGTCACAATTGAGTACTATCCATCTATCCATCTTCAGATACTTAGATCTCGAGGGTGAGTGAAGCTTCTCTCTCATCATATGGATTAGGAACAGGAACCATAACTTTCGACATCATGGCGGGGAGATCCAACAACCGAAGCGTGTGCCCAGTAGGCGCAGTATCAAACACGACTTTGTCGTACCTATAATTTCCGAAAAAATGTATGGACGATTATTGTCAAAAAAATAAACTACAACCCTAGCCTGAACTATAACGTGAACTACATCCAACATGCAGGAGACTGACTCCATTTTTAATGAAGTAGTTGTAGCAGGAGAGTCTATTAATGAAGATGGAGTCTGTCGTCAGTAAGAATCCACACTATTCTGTTGTATAGAGTCAATTTAGTGGTTCCGTTCGCGAGACAGAGAGAGCAAACAAACAAACTTCACTAATAGACTCTCCTGCTACAACTACTTCCTCATCAGATATATAGAGTCGTAATCCCATGAGTCTAATAATGAATATGGAATCCGATGAAGATCATGCAGTGCAGAAGTAGAGATGAAAATACGCGCCAGAATGAATGTAGTCGTAGGCTTCGGAGAGCGCGATCGCCTCGTCAATTCCTTGAAGGCGTTTCTTAGAGAGCTGTCTAAAGAAAGCAATTACTGCTCCGTGTACCTCTTGTTGCGCAGAGGCCACAATTTGGCTTATCATTTAGAATCAATACGAATGCCCAAGCGAGTGTTGATAGCTATCAAAAAATCAGAAAACAAGGTCAAGGTACACGCACAGAAATAAAACTGTCTAGAGTACTGCTACAGTTCTACTTAACTTTCATGGTATCCTGTGCTTTTTCGATGAAGTCGCGCACTTGAGGTTCGTCACTGGCTAATTCATCCCAGGAATCGATCTCCTTTTGTAGCGAGTCTTTGGGTGACAGTTCAACTATGTCCAGGTTTTTAAGACCCTCTACAGCCTTGGGCACGTTCGAGAACTGTTGCGGGGCCCAGGCATCGGATTGAGAATGGGCTGGATCGGTAGAAACAAGTAGAATTCGCCGATTAGCGCCCAGTCACAATCATTCATCTGCTACGTCCGCAGTCTCAGAAATCCAAAAAACAGTTTAACTGAGACAAGACTGTGATCGAAGTCTGTGGATATGAATTATCAGGAGCCTTAAGTTGATCCTTGGCCAACTGCGTTGCGAGGCCACTAGATGTGGTCGTTTTCCCGACGCCTCCTTTCCCACCAACAAAAACAAACTTGATTTCCGGTGCAAGCAAACTGCTCAGATTAGAAGTAGATGAACCCTTGCTTGATGCCGCCGCCGCAAAAGTAGCGTAGGTGAAGGACCAAAGCGAGAAAGCAAAGAAGACCTTCATCAACCCAGATGGCGCTGAGGTCTTCCACGAGCAAAACGCAGGAGAAACTTCGCCCATCCTTTCCAAGTGCCTAGGCCTGTAGAACAAGCAGGGGAAAAAGTTACTACCTACAGAAGTAGCACGACTTGGGACACCAAAAAATTCCAACAAATTTGAATTATGAAATCAACACATGTCGGGGGTCGTGCACTCTTCTAGAGTGAATGTCGCTCCCACGAAAAACTTATCCAAGTTGTACTCGTCTTCTGCCCTACTAGGTACAAAATCAATTTACTTATACTGAAGTACTAAAATACATGTGTTACTCACCAGGAACATATGATCATCCTCAATGAATAGTACTGTTAACGCTCTGTGGGATCTTCACCGATAAGGTAACACTGGGATTCTCAGATTTAATTCTGTCTAAATGAAGTGTTCGAGGATCCCACTTAAGTGTATATAAATGTGAGGAACCGAGGGTCGAACACTCATGTGAAACGAGGATACACGATGCAAATCGGCAAGCATCAAAGGAATCCCTTGTGGTCTCTCTCCGATTCCATTTCTTTATATCTTCTTGCACGTCATCAAAATAGTGTGATAGATTTTCCCAGGTGGAAGCATTAGATCAGATGAAGATCGTGTCGTGTCGAATCATGAAGGAAGATTCAAACTTCTACCCTACATAAGTACTTCAATCAGATGAATCGGATGTTCTTCTACTTCCCAACTCGGCCACGTTTCCGCATACGGCGCATGACGTTATTTCGAGGACAAGCACCTCGGTTGCACCTCTTCGGATGTTTCGCAGGTGCTCGGCACCAACACCACATCTCGACTTCGGCTGAGGAAGTTGCGGGTGCTTGTAGTGGTGCTGGGGTGGCTGTGCATCCTCGCTCCTCTTCTATACTTTCAGTTTCAGATTGAGGCATCATGATTCTTCTACCAAAAATATTCTTCAGAGGGTCACGGTTCGTGGGCTTCATCGGCCTTGATGGTGCTGAAGCTGTTGTCAAAGTGATAGTCGTTGCGGGAAGAAGGTGGTCGTACACCCGCTGCAGGTGGTCAAGTGATAGTAGTGCGTCAGCACTACGAACCGTTGTCATCTCCTTCATCGCGACGAACATACTACTTGTTGAAGATGAGCTTGAGCTATACGCGTGATCATTATTTGGTGGTTGTACACGTAACAAGGGAGTCCGCGTACCAGTATGCATGCGCCTTATGCCGACAAGTAGACCAGCTATTGTGCCTCTCGTTTGGTGCTGCAAGGCTGCGGAAGCAGCTGCTGAAGCACGCAGCACGCCTGTTTGTGCAACAATTTTTTCTGGTCTCATGTATTTTTGACATGGTCAGATGCGATAGAGTCCGAAGAGGATCGAAATGCATCGGTCGTCATTCTGTTAAGGATAATAAGGAAGTTGTACGTGCCACCAACCGCGCTCGCGGAAATGGATTAAATTCAAACGTCCAAAACATTCGTAGTACCGGCACTCCTCCACGAAGCCTCTAGTGACGAACCACCGCCACGCAGAAATGGCAGCTGGGACATTGTCTTCATATTTTTCCCCTTCGTATGAAAAATCAAGCTTGCTAAGATCTTGTTGAGTTTGTACTACTTATACGCTAGTATTGAAAATTCGAAAACCCGATATGAACACAGCTCAGAGCAGGTAAAGTCAATCTTGTCACCTCCACAGCGAAGGCGCAATGCAAATTTCCCCTCTCCGAATCCTTAGCAACTCATCACGCGTATACTTTCATACCGATCATTCGGGCATACTATTCCTGTTCCTCGCCCGCTTAGATTGATTCATCCATCATCATCATGGTGTCCCATTTAGTACTCCAAGCCTAATGGACCACCGAACGGAGAACCCATATGGAGAAAGAGCAATGACAACAAGATGTGCTTGCCCACACGAGAAGGAGACGCGTCTATAATGGCATTTTTCATCGCGTCGATTATAGTCCATCGAGAATAGTCAGAGAGTGAGTAGCCACTGCAAACCCGCTGATGTTGTCCACTTGTCTACAAACAGGCAATCACCGATTCAAGAAGGAGCAAAAACTGTTTCACAAAATTTCAAAATAAATGTCCAAGAAGTCTGGCACTTCAACGCAAAATGCATTTTACAAACAAAAAACGCTTATGATGAAAAAATAAGCGACTTACGTCATGTCATGTGTTGTAACTTAAGCTTAACACTCTATAATCTCTAATCGAACGTCGAAATCGGTCGCCTGGTCGTCTTCACCTTCCACCCTTGACCCTCCTATAGGATCTGCAAAATAGAATCTGTAGCTCAACCTCACTTTATTCTCAAAAATCATACTTATCCGCACAGGGCTGCAAGCACCCGTATTTTTACAGGTCATGATGAGTTGCCCTGATCAGTATTCCGAACCCTTGTTATTTTTACAGGAAACCGAAAGCTCGCTGCAGCCTTAGTCGTTGTAGTTACATAAAAACGCAGTCTTCTCTGAAATTATCTTGATTGCGGTTTGTCCGCCAGAGCGGCAAGTGGCTTTCATGCGGCGGTGGTTGCTGCGGTCTCGCCCTCAATTCTCGGTAGTCCAAAACTCCGAGATGTTTCAAATGAAGGCGAACCCAACATGAACGTGAGTCTACTCATCTTCATCTTGAAATCTTTGTACGAGTAGAGGATCTCAGTAAATCAGAAGATCTCAGTAAATTAGAAGTTTATTCATTGCAGTACTTTGGAAGTTTGGTGTACTCTTGTTGTAGATGTTGTTCTGCTGGTGCTGGTCACATACTCATACACATGAGTATGTCTAGCGAGTCTCCTCCTGACTCGTCAAAACATCTTCAGTATATTGTTGCGCGGGATAAGCCTAGGTTCGTAGAGGTAAAAACTTTTTTCCTTCTGGTCGATCTACTTGTGAAAATCTACTTAGACTGCATGGATGGCACTAGTCATGAAACCAACACCAGTCCACAATCGTTAAAGGCAGTATGTAGGTCTGGTGGGACATACATTGATTGGAGGGACTAAGCCAGGATAAATATGGGGGAAAATAATTAACCGGTTATAAATCCTAGAGATTATATTAATACGGTAAGTAGTCATAAGGTACGATGCCTCCGCACACATGATAGAACCATTCTGCCAAGGACGCCTGATCGGAGACAATCGGGTAGGAAAAGCCCGGTGATGACGTGTAGAATCGGCTTTCATCGTCGTGAAGAGGAAGACCCCATTCCGGCGCGCGCAACCCCGGTGGTGTCCGCTCGCGTATTCGTGCATCATCAAAATTGTCACCCGGATGGTGCCTCGTATCCTCGAACAAATTAGAGACTCCTTCCTCTAAGTATATTACGCTTCAGTTAATAAAATGAGTACTTAAATGCTATCCTCAGTGAGGTACTTAGACTGTGTCCTGTCATGTCGCCTCTGTTCCCGAACTGACTGTCAGGGGGACTGACTCGTACTACGAACTTCAGCTATACCATGATAGAAGGAGCATAAGAGCCTCCCTGCGCCGCCCAGCACGGTCCTCGGCACGCATGCGCCACCTATCTTAGAGCAGCGAATTGTTCCTACACTAAATTAAATATCCATGCCGAGTTTTCCTGTATACTTATGTGCCGGATCATCCATTATCAAGTCCAACTCGTTTCTGAACTATCCACTTAAGAAACAGTGATAACTAGAGGCTTGTTTTGTTGATTCCAAGTATCTATACAAATGACGGGGATTTTTGAGGGGTGAGAATTAGTGAGAACATTATCGTCGCTTAACTATCATGAATCTGAAAAAGCGCACGTCGCAAGTGTTCACGAAAGTTCGGGTGTCGCTTTTGGCAATGCGACGGTCGGAAGGCCTCTCGAGAAGAATTCTGAACCAGATTTAGAAAACAGTAGGGGTCATCGTGTTCGCGATGAGAAGACACATCAGATTAGTAGTGAGTGAGCTAGTGAGATACTAGCTACAACGGGAGTCAATGGATGTAAAATAATCATCAATGAACCTTTAATAATTTTCACCTCTTGTGGCGCGTGCCTATGTTGTATCAATCGAGTAAGATCATCAGGTGCGTCTCTACTTCTAGTTGTAGTGACAAGGACTCTGCATCGAGCAAGAGACCAACAAGGACTTAATTCATAATGCTTGATGCAGGGGTATCTGTTCAGCTTCAGTAGGTTCTGCTCCATCAGTTCGTGCCCAGTTTCGTGTTTGCAGTAACGCGCTTAGGTCGTCATCGCTCGCACGCAGAAGCTCCGCAACTGCCTCTCCCTCACACAAAAAGACTAGGTCTAACGCCCTACCCATGCTCTCGAGATATTCACGACGTCGTTGAAGTACTTCTTCGCCGTCTATTAGAGTCTGCTAGGTTGCATCTCGGCCCCCTCATCTTGACCCCTTTTACCTTGTATTTCACGAGAATACAAGGGAAAAGAGGACCAAGATGCCGAGAATGATGGACACTAAATGTTGACCATAAGTCTATGTCTTGTTTTTGTTGTACTTCTTCCGCGTTTCCCGAGTCGCGGCACTTCCCTGCAGCTCTTAGAGGTAGGCTTTTGGTGCTCGCTTACCCCGCTTGTTATGGTTATGCCTTTCTGCCTTAGGAGAGGCATAAAAAGCGGTAAGAAAAGCACCTTTAACCTACCCTTAAAACTCCTTGATGCAGTTCTCCAGGTCGTGCAGTAGAAACTCGGTCTCCGGCATTCGCACGTGCTCTCCTCCTCACGGAATTGGCGGACAGACGTCTACTTCTAGTTGCAGCCAGCAGCGGATCTCTGTTCACTGGACGATCACTGCCTCCAACCGACACTGAGCGAGCCCTGCCTCCCACGACCGACATCTTAGTACCCAAATCTTCGTTCATCACGGCACTGCTGCTCAGTGCATGCGTCTCGTCGTTGCCGTGCATCAGTGCACGAGTGTGTGTTGTAGGTGCGTGGATGGTGGATGCAGGTGTGTGGATGGTGGATGCAGGTGTGTTGATGGTGAATGCAGGTGCGTGGATGGTGGATGTAATGTTGGATGTAGGTGTGTCACTCGTGGATGTAGGTGTGGCAGTCGAAGATGAAGACGAAGAACTACCTCCTGAAGAAAGTCTTTCTGACAAGAAACTTCCAGAGGAGACCTGTAATGTTTGTGTACACCTTTCTGTTGAATGCGAGCGTCCTCGTTTCGATGTGCCTTCTACCAACAGACCACTCTCATCATTTCTTTCTATTGATGCGTCTAAATTACTCCCCAAAGAACTACTCTCCACGACGAAAGGGTAAGGACTTAAGCCGCCTAGTGCACGCAACCCTTCCTGTAGGTGAAACCAGTCGAGACCAGCTGCGAGAGCATCTCCTATCGATGTGGGCGTGATTCCGCTGTTGTAGAACGTGTCGACGTCTCTACTTCGCAAATGACGATAATAAAGCTCGCCCTAATCCATCTCGGGAGGCATCCTAGGCGCTTCTTCCCGTTGAAAAGCCTTCCGAGGAAGAGGATGCTCCTCCGAAGGTGGAGCATTAGGGGAAGCCTTAATGTTGACGACCATAGAAGTCTACACGTTGTTGACGACGACCATAGTGTACACTTGGATGCAAGCCATCAACAACCGACGGCGCCCTTTCCTCTGCAGTTCTACTTGATGCGGTTGAGCCTTGCAGCAACGGACCGCGCAGAGATAGACTTTCAGCAAAAGACACTGCCAAGAAAATGTCTTGGGTCAGGGCAAGAGAAGGCAAAATTAGCCACGAGGACCTGGACCGAGAGGACATCATATTATATTTTTACGGCGGGCACAGTAATAATATTAGAGAACCACAAAGCAGCCACATTTACAAACAAGCTTTCAATTAGCAAGGCCTGTGATGATGAGTATGGTTGCTGCTATCTTGGGTCGTATATGGTTATAATTTGTACTAAGTACTTAGATGGAGTAGCTTAGTAGTAGAAAGGATATGCGGCGTGAATGAAAGCCTGCTGCTCTTCTTCTAGCTCTTAGGAGATTCACTACACTGCAGGCCGAGGGCTAGTTCAGTTGTATTTTTCGACCCTAATCGATGCAGGTCACCACCTTTCCATACTTGTTTTACTTTTACTTGCTACATCTAAAACTTCGAGTGATCCCTCCTCCGTACTAAGGATAGGATAGGAGTGGGCTCACTTGTGACGGTGTGAGCGTGTAGGCTAGATATGCCATCAAATGAACCGAAGCATGCGAGAGCTGCATGTTCTACTTGGTCCTTTATGATCCGTAAGCACAACCTGCATCCTCAGATGCCGCATAGCACTTCAAATCCGTTCTCATCATGATGACAGCAACGGCATGCGAAGCATCTCTCGCACAAAGTTCAGCGCAGACTGCCGTAGGGGCGTCGTTCGCAATGCGTTCTTGCACAACCCCAGGGCGGTCCATCTTCCTAGACTGATGACCGTCCTGATGTTGTGCAACAGGCACAGACTACTGATGAATAGCAACACGCACAGACAATATGTAACGAACCATGCTGATTTCCCGTGACAGTAGGACATTATTGAGAAGAACGATGAGAGTGCTTAGAGTTAGATTGTAGGTGCTTAGATAGCTACTAATTCCTTCCTTGAGTAGAAGTTCAGTAGGACATTACTAAATGTCTTAGCTAAATGTCATCAGCCGGCGCCGGAGTCTTTTACTCCGGGTCGTGGTGGATCATGAACATGATAACTACATGAAGGCTCAAGGTTACTAAGGGTCCGCTGGAGGTCTGTCACATCATAACTCTCCAAGAATAGCAGGAGTCTCGCATTTGCATGACATTTGAAGATTACTAAAAAGACAAACACTGTGGTCTTCATGATGATGAGTCTGATACTGATTCTGACTGTAGCTAACATTATAACTTCTACACTAGCAAATAGCTTCTTTGGCATCATAATTTCTTTGTTTAATCATGACTTCTACACTAAATAGCAGCGTAAGGATTGTAGTTCTCGAATGAAAGGTTTACTCTTGCATTAGCGACAATTCCATTTTTTTGCATCTGATTCGGTTCGAAGAGATACCAGTAGTGCGAAGTGTCTGTGTCTCAACTGTGAGTGTAGTGAAGATACTAGGAGGGGTTGTCTGTCTCTTCAACGATGAATCGCATGCACTGAGACTGACCGTAGTTGTATTCAAATACTATGTCTGTGCAGAAATTTGTCTTGTTTCTACTTCTCACTACATGCGTAAGGAAGTGTCCTTGTAGACGGCCTCAGATTGATCCGCGGTTGTAGTTCACTGCGATTCTAAGTCTAACACGATAAGTAGGTCTGCTTCGCGGAAATCCTACTTGTAACGCTAACATAATACTTAATGTGATGATGTAAGAAGGACGCTTCTTAGTGGAAGTTCTAGACGTGATGATGTAAGGACCATTTTAGGAGATGACGCGAGCGCCGCGATCGTAAATTACGAGCCGCGTAGCTAATCACTAGTATGTTGTATACGGGTAAATTTATAGACTTGAGGCCATCCTCCGCCTACTTGCCCCCCTCCTTTGCTTTCTCTTCTTTCTTATAGGCTTACTTTGTGTCACCCTCCTCGGAGGTTTGAATGAGAATGAACACAGTCTTTTCTTGGAAGTCTACTTCATTTAGCTCGTGCGGAAGATACATGGATCTATTGCAGAATCTAGATGGACTAAGATAGACTAAGGAAACAAGTGTGAATGTGGAATGTACATGATGAGTCGAGGACTACTTATTAAAGCTCAGCCTTCAATGGCCACTGACTCTGAACGGAAGGGACCCCCTTCAAAGCTCTCCCCTTTCCCTTCGTTTTCCCCTGTTCTCTCAAGGGGTCGCCTCTTCGATCTCCGAAGCGCGGCTGTCACCCTCCTATTCATCCTCTTGTTTCCCCATCCTCGTCGTCATCCGGGAGAGGAGCTACTTCATCCCTGTCCCCAGCATGAGGTGCTGTTCCCTGGCTCAACGACGCCACATTCTGAGAAAGTACGTTCTGCGTCAAGGAGGGACCTGTCGCGACGGATGCTAGAGCAGCTGGTGGAACAACTAGTGGAGTATCGCCTGCGCCGGATACCAGAGCAGCTGGTGGAACAACTAGTGGAGTATCGCCTGCGCCGGATACCAGAGCAGCTGGTGGAACAACTAGTGGAGTATCGCCTGCGTGGGATACCAGAGCAGCTGGTGGAACAACTAGTGGAGTATCACCTGCGACGGATAGTTTAGGGCGACTACCTAGTCGAGTGGAGATAACTTTCCCCGATGGAGGGATTAGGTTAGTCGAGCCCGATGGACGCTGCTGCTTCTGCGTCGAAGGCATTTCGCTGTCGACATGGCGACTGCGTAAACCCGGTCCCATTTTTAGAGCTATTGCGTTCGCATCAACTTCAACATCCTTGATATCATCCTTAGCGACTTACTCATTTTCCCCCTTAGTCACTCAGAAAAGAGCCAAGGATGCCGCCGAAGATGCTCCCTCGGCTTCTTGAGCTGGACACAACTTACCTGATTAGCCTATATCAAAATGATTTATTAGCAATTCCGACAACCTGAAAAAAAAAACGTTTCCTTAACTCCAGTGATGTTGGTACAGTAGTTGGGACATTAACGAACGAGCTTTGCAGTCCTGCGCCTTCTTGATCAGACGAGGACGATGAGTATCCATCGACTGCGCCGTAGCCCTGTTTCGTCGCAGAAGATCTCAAGTTGTCTTCATCATCTGCGACTTTGTTCTGCCCTCCGCTAATAACACTGCAGTACAACCACACGAGCATACAGATTACCAGTATCGCAAAGACTGCACTTCCAGTGACTGCCAGCCAGGATCCACAGGGCAACGATGACTCGTCATCATCGTTCGTGCCCTTCGCTTCTTGTCTTTTTTAGAGAAAAATGTAAGAAAATAATAAGGTCTTCGAAATTCTTCGAAGCCTATGTATTCAGTATTCTGCTAGTACTCGGGACGATCTAAGAATACTTCATCTATGTCCGTGTGGATTTTCTCAGTGTCAAAGTAATGTGGAGTGACTAGACTGAGATTAGTCAGAGAGTAACTAACCCTGCAGAGGGAAATAAAAAATCAGAACGCACACACAATGTCAGGGTAGGGGAGGGAAAATAAAAAGAATCTTACTTCACTTCACTTTTGACGCCACTATTTCTCAATTTGAAACCCGTCTCAGTGTCACCAGAATAACGAGTGAAGAGTTAGACGGTGATTATAAAAAAACAGAGAACTAGCCCTGCACTAGGAAAATATATAATCAGAACGAGCATAGCAGGAAAAGTTTTCAGGGGGTTAGAAAGGAATAAAGAAAAGGCCATTTTGTACTGACTCACCCAGTGTCACCAGAAGAAATATTTATATTATATTGTCAGGACGCTTAATCTTCAAAAGATATTCGTAAGCAAATGAAAGCAAAAAAGGAAAAGGGGAAGGCGGGAAGAGAGGTAAACCCAAGCCAGAAGACCTGGTGTCGGAACCAAATTAATCCCCAGTGTCAGAAAAAATATATTATACAGGACGCTTCATCTTCAAAAGATTCAACTTTGGTCTTCAATTGCCCACATCAAGAGCCCCATAAAGTGCATCTTCAGCGGGAGCATCGTTCTCTGCTTTGGAGTCCTTGCCGGAGACTACGGCAGCGGCGGCTTCTTTGGCAGCGGGTTTTCCGACCGTCTTCTTTTCTGCAGCAGCGGCGGCTTCTTCAGCAGCGGCGGCTTCTTCAGCAGCGGCGGCTTCTTCAGCAGCGGCGGCTTCTTCAGCAGCGGCGGCTTCTTCAGCAGCGGCGGCTTCATCGGCCGTCTTCTTTTCAGGGGCAGCGGCGGCTCCTTCGGCCGTCTTCTTTTCAGGGGCAGCGGCGGCTCCTGCGCCAACGTCCTTCTCCTTGCCATCACTACTACCATCTCCTGCCTTACTCACGCTCCCATCCCCAACGCCAACGCCGTTTACTCCGTTGAGCCACTTCAACTCCCGTCGTACTCCAGGCTTTTCGGCCAAGGCTTCTGCACTGTCATTTTCCTCCTCGCCATTGTCATTGCCGTTATCGTCTTTGTCATCGTCACCCGGCTTTTGTTGGGTTTGCTTACCGGATCTCCACCACTTCCACGAGGGCCGCGACAAGTACTTCCAGATCTTCCAGGATCTCGGGTTCCATTGACTGAGAAGACTGCTTCTTTCGGGTTGTACTTCACCCTTTGCGGCCTGTGCGGTGAGAGAGGTCGTGCCCGTTTCCTTGCTTCTCGAAGACCCTCCTCTCCGATCGGTCGATCCGGCTGCATCACTCGCGGAAGCAGGCGCCTCAGCTGTCTCCGCCTTTCCTCCATCTCCTGCCTTTGGGGCGGCTGCAGAGCTCTTCGATCCCGTGGGCGTCGTTTTTGGTGGATCTGCAGCAGTGGTTAGAAGTAGTAGGGTTTGTAAGCAGCATGTCGATGTCCCACGATATCATTTTTAATAAAGAACAACACACGATCAATCGTGACTAACAATTTCATAATTGTTCTTGTGCTTCTACTGCTTCCCCGTCCGGTTGGATCCATGAGCTAGCAGTGCGTATGCGTTTGGAGCCTCGGATTAAAGCTCAGCCTTCAATGGTCACTGACTCTGAACGGAAGGGACCCCCTTCAAAGCTCTCCCCTTTCCCTTTGTTTCTTTCACCTGTTCTACTCTCAAGGGAGGGTGGCCTTTTCGATCTCAGTGACCAACTCCAATGACCATTGAAAGTTGAGCCTTAATCGAAGGTTGTGGCTTGTACCAGCGGCATTTCGCGTCGAGTGTTCCGACTCCACATCATTAGAGCTGTTGCTAGCTGTTGCATGTTCTTTTGAACCTTGTTTCATGTCCCATAGTGCTATCCTTTTTAGTTGTTTGTGATTGTATTGACAGTAACCGATCCTTGATGGCTCAAGTATAATATATAATTATATCAGGCACGAAATAATATTAGTAATCGAGGATGCCTCAAGGAAGTGTAACAAGATAAGCAAGAATATTTATAAGTATTCATATATGATTAGCCTGAGTAGATGAGCATGCAACTTTCTGCTTCTGATGATGATGCAAGTCGATTCGGTTTTGGTCTGCCAAGACAGAGTCTCTTAAGACAGAGTCTCTTAAGATTTCTTCTAATAAATTACTACCAAAAAAGCTAATAAAGAAGCTGTATCTGACTTCCAACTAATGCTGAACAAGCTGTACTATGTGGCTTCCATAATAGGCTCCGTCGCGGGCTTGCCTCTTAGGTACCCTCGGAAGCGTGCTCCGGGGGAAGCCTGCTCCCTTTCGACGTCATTTTCTCCTCGGGCAAGTACAACGAGACCGCCACAGCACAGGAGTGAGAGAGTCAACATGTTGGTCGTCGGTCGTACGGTAGGTCAGAGAGGAGAAGCACTGATTGAAAAGCACTATCGGGAAAGCACTATCGCGTCAGCATCAAACCGGGAAAGAGCTAGATTAGAGCTTACCTAAATTCATCTTGAAGTGCATCTTTGGCATACTTTTCCCCTTGAAAACACTTTAAAGATGCATCTTAAGATGAATCTGAGTAAGCCTTAACTAGAACAGCGAAGAAGATGACGGCGCAGCACGCAGGGCAACGATTGTCTCCAGGCAACGATTGTCTCCAGGCAACTATTGTCTCCAGGCAACGATTGTCTCCAGGCAACGATTGTCTCCAGGCAACGATTGTCTCCACACCAGGATAAGCAACCGTCCGTGGAATAATCGATAGGGAGAGTCTGGTAACTCACACAGAAACTACGCTGAGCAGCGAGATGAAGTTGACGTTCGTTGAAGTCGTGAAAATCGCAACACGTTGCTGCTCACTCGTGTCTCGGACGATGGTGAATCGCGTTTCACAGACGACTTGAATTCCAGTTCCTGCTCGTCGTCCTGCTTACTGCTCGCGTGAAATACCATCAGCACGGTGCTGTTTGCGAGTGATGTCACGTCGTAGGTACTCCCGTTGGAGGATAGTGAATCTTCGAAAAACTGAAGTTGTCAGCAAGTAAACTTGAACTCTCTATGTAAGAGACCTAGTACTAAAAACTGCCTAGCCCTATCCTACTTGAACTTATACTGTTACTTGCATATCGAGTACCCACCGGAAGCGTTTTCACACCCTCCTTTACGTAGAGGCGACAAAAACAGCGACTGCAATGTGCTCGCTGTTTCCACCTCTTGTGAGAACCACGTATTAGCCCATCTCAAGCGTCTACAGAGTCTCGGACGCAACCACGAATACCGTATGATTCTGGCTTTTTCTATTTTGCTCGGTTCTCCATTCAACGAGTGCAGTATTCTCCTCCTCCTCGGTCAACAGTCAATCAGATGCTTCTTCTCAAAAGTGATTATTTCCTTCCCCGACGACTGAAAACGACCTACGATAGGTAGCAGTAGTGGAGTAATAATCACGTAGACCTTTCTTTCATTTCTTTCAAAGTCTTCGGCCAAAGGGCCAGCTTAGACAAAAAACGACTAAAAGTAAAAAGTAGATGAAAAGGACACTTAGTGCTATGATGGCGAATTTCATCAGCAAGGCGTCTCAAGTAATCGTTCTTGGCGTCTCAAATTGCGGAATTTCTGTACGATTACGAATATGGTGTTAAGCCCTACTATGAATAACTCTAACGACCTTCGTGTGTCCATACGTCTGGCCCCCTCAACAACTAATGTAGATTCGAGTTGGATTCGACTGCTCCCGTTTTTTTTTCAGGCTGACTCATTTAGGGGCGAAATGGGGCTTGATGGGAGGTGGAATTCGGAAGGGTGTTTTATTTCAGAATTCGGGTACCCAAGACTCGAAAAATCACGAGTCACGGTTCTTTATAGGCAGTGTCACTCAAGCTCTCGCGTAGAAAGACGCTGCAGAGATATTTTTCCTGACCCGACTCGTGGTTAAGGTTATTTACATTAGTTACAATCAACCGATGGACAACCGATAAACACGTAAAGAAACGAAGGACGAATGATGATTTGCCTATTAATTTGATTCGAAAATACGTCATAGAGGACAACATTATAGAACAACAAGGCCCATATTGCAGAACCTCCTCTTTTTACGGCTCCTTAAAATGTGACCGAGGGAATAGCTCTGAGGATAGAGAGCTCCGAAAGCGTCAACAATTCATTTTTACTCACAATACTGCGCTCTTGTGCTTCACATTTCTATTTTGTGAAGACACTACTCTTTCCTTGTATTCAAATGATCACAAGCCATAGCATAGCCTAGGTCTCCTCGCCCAGTGACGTGAGTCGGAGTCTCCTCGCTTTCACCCAGAGGACGTTGACCTCATTAGCATCTGGAGCCTCCTCCCTGTAGTGCTCTTGCCTCCAAGGATCATGGTATGAAGGAGAGTCCAACAGTACGTTGTCCCCTTATGCAGTAAGTCCACTATAAGGAGAGTACATCAGTACCCAGGGTCCCTTTCATCTGTAGTACATCGTCGGGATCATCTACACAGAGATTATCTTATGAGGACTCGGCGTTGGCGTAAAACTCATTGATTCTTGTCGGGGAAAGTGATTACATTGACCAGCAGGTTGCGAAACTGTAAATCTGTCCAAAACCAAAAGTTGACGCCCAGTAGATGTCTTCTAGAAGATGTGACTCAGCTACTAGAAGTGATTCAACTACTATAAGTGATCGGCCTAGAAAATCACCCAGGAACAGGCTCGCCCTCGTTAGTTACATAGATGGTATGGTAGGAAGATGCCCAGAAGATCAGTATTCCGAAACTGTCGATGGGACTTTTAATACCAGTTACATAGATACTCAAACAAAAAAACAACCAAATAGGATAGCTGTAGAATACATGGGATCAAGGATCAACATACACATCGATCTGTTTACTTAATATTCTTTTCGAACTACGTCTACAACAGTGGAATCCGAATCGAAAAATATGATAACGTCAAAGTCTATTTCAACACTACGTAGATTCTGCTCCTGTTGGAGGTGCGTAAAATTACTTGTTCTACACTATAAAACGACGTTTCAATCAGCTACATCAGTGCATGATGATCATCATCATGCATGAAAGAAACTACTTTTCAAGTTTTCTACCAAGTAGGTACACAACAATTAAATTGATCAAAACAATAATAGGGTCGTATTTCATGTGTTCATCCTGCGCACGACACTACAACGACAAACACAATGTTGAATTCTAGATACGATCTTCAAATTGACTACTTCGTTAACAATAAGTTGAGGTACAAATAAATTCCCGAGGCCCGCGTTTTTGATCTCAACAAACTTATTCCCAGGTAGAAATATCCAACATCGAAGAACTAAAATATATTGTACAAGGTTTGGTGAAGATTGGATTTATATCGAACCCGTAAATGTGATTTAAGAATGTGAGATAACGCTGTTGAAGTAGAGAAAGTAAGTAGTTGTCGTCCGTGATTCGATATTGAGATGAACTTTTACTCGCACCGTGTCGCAGTCGCTCCCTCGTGACTGATGTCGCACAAACAATATCGTCCTCCACCCTCCGGAGCCACGTATTAATAGCCCAACTTGAAATATTACTTCAGGCGAGCGATCTGGCGCTTACTTTTCAGTAAGTTAGTCACGCATGTCTTAGAAAGGGTAGGGTCATTTCATTTTGGCTTCGAGGAGTCTAGGAATTCGAAAAACTGAAATTTAGATGAGCGAGTGAATTCAAAAGCAAATATTGAAGTTTTTCGAATTCGTCTTAGAATGAAACATTCATATTGGCCATAATCTTTGCACGCTCTTGCTGTACGCGACCCGCCTTCGAAAAGCCCTTGATAACGCCTGACCTCGCAGGACCCTTCTTGCTCTGAAAATATTTGAAAGAACGAAATGATCATTTAGCTTTAGGCCTTCAGAGTAATCAATATATATTTCTCATAAAGGCGCTAAGAGATGGACCCCAGTTGCGGTGAAAAGCTGAGTAAAATTAATACCTATACTGTGAAGACCGAGGGTTTAGCGCTAGCAACTGATTATAAAATGAAAGGATCAAAAGGTGGTGATCTCTTTTTCTTTATCAAATGTTTTTGCTTTCATGACAAGGATCAAACGGTAAAATATACCCCAAGGGGCCACATTTCGACGATTTCTCGCAGCGGTGGCAACGGGTCCTGCGGAGCGTCGAGGAGGTACGACTGCGAAGCGCTACCACTGCGAACCGAGAAGCGGGAATCCGTTGAGAACTCCTCGTCGTCCGAGGCCATTGGACTGGCTTTTCTCGAGCTCGCTGCGCTTGAGAACGCACTGCTTGCTGAGCCTCCTGCGCTCTTGTTGCTGGTTCCTTGGCCTTGTTTTCTCGTCTTAGTACTACTCCTAGTACTGTTGCCTCCTAGGATTTGCTGCTTAGAAGTTGTGGTACTATTATTTTTGTTCTTGTTGCTGTAGTTTCGGTTTGCTGCACCCGAGGCGTTCTTGAAAAGCAGCGTGCCGCTACCCGTGGACGTACTCATAGAGCTGCTGCCAAAGATTTCTTCCACATTACTGAAGTCCTTGCTCCTCTCGCTCGCTGATGCCATCATCGCATCGTCCTCTTCGCTGTCCTCATCATCCGCCTCCATCGGGGGGTCCGGCAGCGGGTCGAGCGGCAGCAAGTGGTCTACGAAATTTCGAGTCTCGTATCTAAAGCCATGCTTCGCCACTGCTGCTCCTGCGCGCAACTCCTCAAGGCAATCTGCCACCATCGGACGTTCCTTTTCTACTTTTCGCGTGAAAAGCAGTATCCATCGTCGCCAAAAGGAGGGCACGCCAGAAAGATGGGTGCTGTGGTCGTGTGATCCAAGATGATTCATGTGGATACAATATATTCATCTAGTTAAGTTGTATCACGAAGTTGTAAAGCTCATGTTTCAAATGCCAAAGGCGAACAAATGTATTTTTTGTAGCAAGGAGTTCAACTTTAGGTCAAGCCAAACCAGGTGGTAAAAATTTGCATGAGAACAAGATGAACTATGGAAGTTTTTAGTACTATCCTGTCGCCTCGGCTTCCAGAAGGCAATACTCATAAACCTTGAAGAGATTCGTCGGTGCCACGTTGGGTACGTTTTGATCCCAGAGCTTTCCCAGCACACTACAAAGGCTTCTTCTGTTATGCACTGCCGTCCAAATAATCGAAAGAATATTACCTGTGGGATGTTGAACGAAGCTCAATGACGTTAAAGCGTGAGGAACAAGGGCAAGGGGCCAAGAACTTGCAATCTCAAACTGGAGTGCAACTTGAATTCTAATGTTGCAGTAGAGTGTTTCGACTATGCATGGGGTTAAGAATCCAGAAAAACCATCGCTATTAGGCGTCCACAAAGAGCGAGTGCATCATCAAGTCTGAAAGAAAGCTCTTAAGAAATACCGAGCGCATAGACGTCGTTCTTGATGCTGTCGTACTGGGTTTTTCGCGCTATGCATTTCAACAGCTGCGGACCAGAACAGCTCGCATTGCCTTGTGCCCGTCTTACTTTCTCTGTGTTGCTACCCCACCTGGCCGCACCCCAGTCGATCAATGTTGGCGAACTCTTCTTTTTCGCGTCTATCATGATATTATCAGGCTTCAGGTCGCCGTGGGATATCTTAAACCGACTATGTAGCAGTGCAAATGCCTCCACTAACTTGCAACTCCATCGCATGCCCTCCTCTACCTGTCGTGGGTCGTGTGAAAAAGAAACATCACATTGATTATGCAGGAATTCTTTCCCGAATGATCGGATTCGACAGGTCTCTAGTGGTGACGACTGCACGGAAAAACTTTTCTTGTTCTTCACGACATGAGAAGCACAAAATACTACAAGAATCTGAATCAAAACACATCAGACGACTCGTTTTTGATCATTTTTCTATCAATTGTAGCTACCGTAATTTCCCGCTTTTCGTCGTTTACGATATCGTGAAGGCTTGCTCCCTTGACCCGCTGCAATTTTAGTGCCAAGTTCACTTTCGATCCTAGATTACTGTCGCTCCTCGCGCTTCCTGGCCTCTTAGTGCTGCTACTTTTACTACTGCTACTACTCGAGCTACTACTCGAAGACGAGCTACTTGACGCAGAAGTGCCTCTGCTTGTTGACCCCGATGTTCCGCCTCCGCCTCTCGAGGAGGAGCCGCCCGATGTTGCAGCTCCGCTGGTCTGAATCGCGGCACTCGTCAGCCGCGCAATGTAGGGCTGAAGCTCCGGCTGCTCGCTCATATATTCCAAGACCACCCGTTCTGTATAAGCGTGCGCCTGGACACCTAGGAAACGTTTTCGAGGGAATGTTGCGTCGCCTCCTTTTGTCAGGAGATAAGGAATCCTGCATCGGTTGTCACGAGGTTGTATTACTATAACTTGTATCAAAAAAACTTTGTACTAACTTCCTTGTATCAAAAAAACTGTACAAGTTAGTACATAAAAAAATACATATAATATTCGGTATGATTGATCGCTATCATCCATACAAAAAAAGCACTGTAAGTGAGTACCGAATTCGGAAACCACTTCCTTCACATTGTAGCTTTTCCATCCGTAGGTATCCGGGTTTCTATTATCGGGTCGAAACCCGCCAAAAGCGCCTTCTTCTGCCATTTTCGGCTCTCCGTTCCTGCTCTGATACTGCTTTGAGACAGAAGAAAAACGATAAAGTCGGTCCGTCGTACTAGAAAACAAACGACTGTGCTTCCTGGCGAGCCCTGCTGGTGCAGCACTGCACTTTTTCTGCTACGTACGAGTACTAGACGATGTGGTTTGCGTCAGTGCTAATTTGGCCTTCAAAACTCTTGCCTCTGAAGTGCTTCGCCTCCTTCCTGCTCTATCTTCTACTTCTTAACTTCTTTAATTTTCTAACGACTCCACTGAAGAAGTTTAGTGTGTAAGTTGTGCGTCTCTTTCAAAATTAGGATGAGGTGGGGAAAGGTCTTGTCGCTTGTCGTTGGACGTAACGAATTCTTGGGTCGATTCCTTGCCGCTGAAGAAACAAAGTGAGGTCGCTTCTTGTTTTGCCGTACTTCTAGTTCTAGGTGGACGTCGGCTTTTTCTACTTAGTTCGTGTCGTTTTTGTCGCTACTGCCGAGTACTAATACTAGTATTGATAAGTTCTTGAGAAATAATCGAATGTCGCTGTGTCGTTCGCTAGTCGCCGCTCGTAATGTCGCTGTCGCTAATGTCGTAGTTCTTTCACAAAACCAGCATACTGTCGCGCGATCGCTGGTATCCTGCCCCGATATGCTGACCCGTTCGCTCTCGCTTAGACTCGTGAAAAATCGCGATCAACCAGTGTCTGCGTTGTACTTGTAATGACGACTCCTTTTACGTACTAGCTAGTCGTAGCAACTAGTATCCATGTTTCAATCATGTAATTTAGCGCTGTTGATGACCACACCACGGTTTAGAAGGATATCAGAAAGCTTTTGGATTCTATTTTGATAAATATCACAAGAACTCGAAGTTGTCTACTTACTTTCATGTTGTGCTGTCGAAGAGTTGTCGCTTGTCGTTTTTCGGATTTTTAAAATCGTAGAAGTCGTGTTTCCTCGTAGTCATAATTCACTCATTCAGTAGACGTATATTTGATACAAGAAAAATTTGATATCAGTCAATGAATACAAATGAAAATTTGAATAGGAAATCGATACATGCTAGGTGAAAATGAAAATGTGAACAGAGTGTTACAAGAAGTGAAAATATATTACATGCTGGAGAAAGAAAAATGTTATCGCTTGGGTGTCGCTGTTTTTTTGTTGTTTTTGTAGAATGAAGAAGCATGAGGATGTCTAGATTTTATTGCGAATCCCTTTCAAATACAAGCTCAGAAAAATGGGTGAATAGCCATCCATCAAAAGACGAAAGGGTATTGCAGGGTGTCCAGCCGAGCCCGTCGGTATCGATAGGAAAGACGAAGATCACGAAACGATGCACCAGAAGCGCCACAAAAGAGCCCGCTACGTCAGTCTTACTTGATGATGCGAATCTATTCGGCAGTCTGCCTAAGCCTTACTTACTCTGTAGATAAGGTATCAATCGAGGTAGATTTTCCCAATTTTCATATTCATAGTGAGAGGCCTGCATTTCATGTGAACTGCTCAAATGACCTCATAATCGATCTCACGAGGAAGCACTTCTCGTCTTTGGGGAGGTCTTCTCTTGTCAGACTCGGAAATCTTTAGAAGGGGGAACGATTTTTGCGATGATTACGATCTGATGACCTTCAACTCTTTATAACAATAACGATGGAACATTCTACAACGAACTCTGTGTGATTCATCTGTGCGAGGATCTTCGATAGGGCAGGGAGGGGTAATAAACCGGTAAGGGTAATCCTCTCCAGTCTAAGTACTTCTTTTTACACTTTGAACTTGCCGCTTTGGCCTCCTCGAGATTTGTCTTGTGTCTCAGCCTCGTCAGACGAGCAAAAAAAACAGTCTCGTTCAGATGATAATGGGTCATGGGAGAAGAAAAACAGGGAGTAGAGGGAGAGGGTCTTCTTGCTTATGGGATGGAGCTAGCAAGGATCAGTCGAGACCGCACGCGTCAGTAGCATCTGACACCAAGGGCACACTAGCAAAGCCTCCACACACGCGAAGTGTGTTCCAAAAAATTTCTGGCTCAAGCACAAGGACAATCGGCACAAGAGATCAGCGTCGGCGTCGAGAGACGGAGAAGAGATCTTCATAATCATCTCGCGCCAACGACTTACCTAACGAACTACGTAGTCACTTAGATCGAGTATAAGTCGAAGAAAGACTACTTGATGTCCACTCAGATCTTCGAGTAGAAGTCGAAGTCCTTGTCTTCTTCCTGTCCACGACTTAGATCGAGTAGAAGTCGAAATCCTTGTCTTTCTTCTTGGCATGCTCCTTCCAGCCGATCTCGAAGTCCTTGGCTAGAGTTAGAACTTGCAGAAATCCATCTTCAACAGCATCTGTCGCGCCCTTTTCCCTCGAGAAACGGGACCAAGATGCCTGTGAAAATGTATTTCCTCAAGCCTTAATAGAATCACGTACCGGTTTCGCCTCACTGCCTGCATACCTGCTTCCTGGCAGATCGCTGATATATCCGCGGCAGAAATCTTCTCCGGTCGCGCAACAAAATCCTCCAAGTCAACCTCTTCAGACAAATTCATCTTTGACGTAATCGTCTGGAAAATCAACCTGATGGATAGAATAGAGCTGGTACTTGGAGTTCTACATACTAGGTTCGGGGAAGACAGACGTACTAGTTGTGGACGCGGAAGACAGACGTAGTCGTGGCGTCAAATGAAATTGAAAATGAAATAGATGTCGCAAATGAAAGTAGCACACGCCAGTAGGGACGTACAAATATCAATTATATTGAAGATATTCATTACCGTCTTTGCCTGCGGTCTGGTAGAGGAAACTCGATCTTTCGATCTAAACGTCCTGGTCGCAAAAGTGCTGGATCCAACGTATCAGCTCGATTTGTCGCCATAATCACCTTGTTGTAAAATTAACAGTGATGTTTACCTTGTGGCTTTCTAGCTCCTAATTGTCATATATGAAGATATGAAGAACGAAGTGAATCTGCAGAAGATTTTCGAATTCGATGTTGTCAGATAAAATTCGCACTAGTTCAATGATGTACGTCCGAAAGTATTCACTGATTATAGTAATAATCAAAAATTCTTATCCTATTTAGAGTAAAGAGTTAAATACCATAACGCTTGTCGTTTGGTATTTAGAGTAAACAAAAAGTTGTACTAGTACCTTAACGCTTGTCGTTTGGTCAAAGCCGTCCATTTGGTTCAAAAGTTCTAGGAGGATGCGCTGCACCTCTCGATCGGCACCAGTCTGGCTATCAAATCGCTTCGTTCCTATGGCATCGACTTCGTCGATGAACACGATGGATGGAGCCTGCTCCCTTGCCATTCTGTGTGGTTGAGGAGAGGTCGTGAGGAAGAATTATCAGGAGGTCTATGATGGAAGGATGTTGAAGGCCGATTTATTTTGTGTGGTGGAGGAGGAGGAACAAACATGATTTATTCTTACGTAAAGAGTGAAGGAAGAAGATAGGAAAGGAAATGAAAATATATGAAGACTTGCTTCTCATTTATAGGAAATATCCTATCCAGTAGTAGGTGGGAGGTAGAAATAAAAAGCATACCTGAAGACGTCACGGACCATGCGGGGACCCTCTCCTAAGTATTTCTGGACAAACTCGGATCCTACAACTCGAATAAATTGTGCGTCTGTATGGTTGGCCACTGCTTTCGCAAGCATTGTCTTCCCAGTACCTGTATTTTTCACAAACTCATCTACATTTTTGTTGTTTGGAGGTGGTCTGAATTTAATCGAGGAGGAGGATGTATAATTTGCATGTCTAATGCGAATACAGAAATCTATATGATGATTGCGTGTCAGAACCCCTGCGCGCATTTGTCAAGCTCACAATGTCGCAAGCGACACTCAGCCTTAATGAGAAGATTTATTACGCGGGTTTTCATCATGAAGATTCACGATCCAGTTTTTACAAGGGGAACAACAACAACAATTGATTCGAACATTTTTGGCCAACTGCATACTTACTCTAAACACAAGGAGCAGAAAACAAAGTAGAAAACTCTCAGCAAATGACGAGTACCTGGAGGTCCGTAGAGAAGCACACCACTTGGTGGATCGATACCGATTTGGGCATAAAGATCTTGCTGAATAAGCGGCAATTCAATTGCTTCTCGAATCTCCTGTTTCTGGATGTCCATACCTCCTATGTCAGCGTACCTGTTGGAGAAGCAGCATCAGGGAAATTCTTGTCGTCCTACTTCTAATCTATGAGTTGTTGAATAGATCTTGGTGTGGGTAGAACTTGAGTTTTCATCTACAACAGAATCAGAGATTTCTTTAGAGAACGAGTTACTGGGAGGTTCCAATCTGTTCATTTACGATCAATGAAACTTTTTCAGATAGAAGAAGAGCCTCAAATTCAAATACGTAACGTCCGGCTTCTCCGTTGCTGCGAGATTTATGACAGAACTGTCCGCTTCCGCAGGAACTAAGCCGACAACGGCATGAGAATGCCTATGTAATGCCACACTATTGGACGGCTTCAAGTCTTCCCTATTGAGCGTACCTGAGTGGTAAGACAGAGTAAGACGCGTGAAAAGAAATTGAAATCTTTAAGCTAGTACTTCTAGTTTCGTCTGTAGTAAACTGTGCTTACAAAAAGAATTTAGTCTAACAAGCTCAATTCAAATATAGATTAATTGGTTCAAGAGGCAACCAACAAAGATAGAGATAGAAGTAGTTTTCTAGTACTCAGGACTCGCACGTAGTATGTGGAGCTATTTGACTGCACGATGGCATGATCCTGGTCCACTAGCTCTGCGAAGGTTCCTATGGTCAAGGGAACACTTTGCACTCGCTTTACCTCCTCGCGTGCCCTGATCATCTCTCGCTTCAAGTTCTTCATCTCCTCCTTGATGTAGCTTTCTCTAATCTTCAAAAATTCAAGCTGCTGCTCGACCTCCTTCAGCCTATGATAGGGATCCAGATCGGCAATGGCGCCGCCGCATGGAAGAACCGCTACTGCCGCCATTTTGCTTTAATTTTGAAGAAACAGACTTCTCGTTCTCGTAGTTCTTGTAGTACAAGTTTTAGTTTTGCTCCTTTACTACAAGTTTTTGTACAAAAGTTCTACAGCTCAACTCAGTTGAACTGTACTATGGGATGTTGAGAAAAAGTGGATGTTGTCGTCGTCTTTGTTGTGATCTTGTTGGCAAGCAGGTCGGGGGACAACACCTGTAGGAAGCGGTCTCTGGACGGAGGGGCTGCTGGAACAAATCCCGTGAAAATAAGCTGGCAAATAATTTGTACTGATTAAGTGTGGTCAAAAGATTCGCCTGTCTGGTTCGGCTTCCTTCTTGCCGGAATTACGTCACGGAGGAACAAAGGACTGTAGCCTGCTGTCCGTCCTTGTCGTGAAGTATTGGTTCGTTCTTGGTACTATTACTTAGGAGTTTGTCGCCTCTCAGTGCTAGACCGGTCCGCTTCAGCTCTGAACAAAGGTTCACGTCAGCCTGGTTGATGTTTTCAGTTTGTTATCTACGTTCGTGTCGCGGATGCATCAACATGCTCCTACATCGTCATTTTTTGCCCTCCCTCTAAACTACGCCTTGAAGCTACGCCGTTAAAAATCTACGCCTTCCACACTCTGACAGCTTGAGTTTGTTCATGCATACGTATCATACCAGAACAAGGAGTCATTAAAAATTCTACTTAGTCTTTCAAAAATCACAATATTAAAAGGTAGAATGCACATGCAGCATCATGCGAACTCGGGTACTCCGCAACTCGCTTAAACTTCCACGGAGTGAAGATGACAAAATTTTTATTCCCACCAAGACAGGCGACATTACATGGACGTCTTATTCTTTCACATTTTGATTTTTCTCATCTATGTAATGCGGATAGCTTCCGTTCAAGAACGGTATATAGATTCCAACATCAATCAGCACAGTGAGTATATTGCGTGCCGACGAAAGTTTGTTCTCAAGCGCCGCTCACAAAAGAATAGGCAAGGAGGCACCAGCACTACCGATTCGTGCAGTAGAGAGATCAACCACAGGATTCAAGAATGTTTTCTCCGGCACTCAGTGCCTACTTGACTCCAAAATCAATTTCAATTCTTGTTCTTAATACTTCATGCGGCTCATTGCTTTTCCTGCACTATAAAGTGAACATCCCTCTAACAATGGAGGCAAACTTCATGCCAAAATTTGTTGTCCTGAAATTGTTGCTGCGCTTGAATTGGCTGACATTTTAGCTATCAAGGAAAATGCTTTCTCATCCAAAGGAAGGCTCAGGCAACAACTGGGAAGATCTGCAGATGAGGGGCGCATCACCTGCCCCCAGATGAATAGGGGAGCATCGAAGGCGTGCTGTCAGCGTGTCAAACGGGTCAAAGGAGGAACGGGAAGTAAAATGAGATGAGGCACAACATGAGGAATATGGTGTCGACATACAAGCAGCTCGTCCAAGAAATGGGAATGTCTTTTAGTACAGCCCAAAAGTATAGTAGTAGTAGTAGTGTACCCAATCTTGGGGTATGATACAAGTTTGCGCGCACTGGTGAGCATAGCAGTCGAAAGGAAGGACCCACTGGTAACGGCATCTTCTCCCTGCGAAGGCTTCCGTCTCTTCTCTTCTGTCTAAAAATCCGGCGTCACAAGTTTTCTTCCCAACTTAGCGATATCTTAGTGGTCCTCTCCAGAAGACACAGCGCCAAACGCAGGATGTCGACAACGAAGATGAACACTATGCACAACAAGGTCCAGCATGTTAATGTTATAAGTAGTACGCGTGGTAGTAGTAAACCCACTCACATGGGCTCGTTTCTTCTCGTGTCTGCTCGCCTCTTCTACCACCAATTTCCGAACAGACTGGCATTGCGTTCTTGTTCGTAGCTCCTGATGATCGGCGCTAGCTCCAGACCAGGGAAGTTGAGAAACGACGTCAGTTCCCCTATCGTTTCGAAGTAAATACTGTTGTCGTAGATCGTATCGGGAATGTAGTAGGAGAGCAAGGCGAAGGCTGCTTTGAAAGAGAGCGTGGGGTGGAGGACGAGCAAGTTCTGGAGCCATCGAGAGTATTTGAATTGCGAGATGCGGATGAGCTCCTTCCAAACCTCTAAGATCGCGTTGGCACTGCTCATTCCGCCATGGGCGTACACTATCAGAAAACTCCCATTGGAATACGGCTCGATCTTCGATACGATGTACCTGTTGTTCGTTGTTCATTGTTCTTGTATTTTTAACAAAACGCTAGCAACAAGCATGGTGTGAACATCAACATAGAACCATTTTTACCTAGAAGAAGTGCTTCCTCCTCTCCCTATTTCAACATTTTTTTGACATTGATTGATAAAAAAAGGTGGATGTAGATGCAACAAGCTTGTTGTAAAAGGATGTTGAACGCCGAAAATAAGTACCGGATGAGCACTTCCTGCTCGTATCTCGCAATTGGAATGAGGGCTTCCGCGAACACCAGTATGTCACGGCTTAGACTGTCTTTTCCCGCGTAGGTTAAAAAATTGTACTTATCTAGCTCCTGCATAGTCGGGCGATACTGCGGTGACGCCGCTTCCCGTATATACCTGTTCATTTCAGAAAGCAAACAATTTCATTGGCCTTAGAATTCAAGAAACTCTTTCTGTTCTTGAGAACTTTTCACTAAATTCACCTCCACGGACAACATGCAACATAATGATAATGCCATGTACTGGCAAACAAGTACCTCAAATAGATGTGATGCAGGTCATTCGTCGACTCCACGTCCCAGAGTGTCGCGTCCAAACGCGAGACCTCCTTCTCGGTCCAGTCTCCGACGAACTCGTTTCCAAAGGAGTTTCCCAAAGCGTCTTCACTGTCCGAGTCGTCGCGGTCTTTCCTCTGCTGCACTAGCGCTGGCATTTTCAGCTGCCTCGCCTGCTCTTGGACCTCTTCACCCACGTCAGTTCCAAAAAACGAGATTGGCACACCTCCTCCAGGATCATCCCCCGTCGTGGTCCCAGCATGAATATTGTTGTTGTAGGTCGGAAAATACTTGGATTGCACCATAGCCATACCAGCAAGAGAATCGTCGACATTGCGCGGAAAGTAGAGCTGCAATAAAGCCTGGCAAAGCTCGTACTCTTGGACATTGTCGGTATACAAAACGACAGTGGAAACCTTGCTCACCTTGGGCAGCCACCGCCGCAGTGTTCGCAAGACGACATGCAGGCAGTCTTCTAGCGGAAAAGCCTTGTCTACCGAGTAATGACCTGTGATCAAATTGTCGTGCGTGGAAGTGGAACGAAAGCAAAACATAATACACGAAAAATTTAATCTCTTGTGTGCCTAGTCTGAACATTTTCTTGAATCCCTTGATTTCCACGAGTGCCAATCATGCCGATGAAAATGAATGAAGTGGAATTGATGAAGATAGAAAGATGGTATAAAAAGTTTATTAAGTTGTAGTTACATGGAAAGGCGACAGTCTTCACATGGCCTTGATCGTGGGACAGGGTGAGGCAATTCCGTAGACATTGGGACAGGGTGTTTTTCGCCGCTGTGACGTACTTCGGCTTGTAATTTGGACCACAGAAAGGCACTAATTGCCTACAGTGCAGATTTCCAAAATTCCCTTTCATTATCTGCGCGTCGCCGCTTCGCATCCGGTCCAGATTTAGCATTTCTTCTACTAATTTACCACCTCCTAAACTAAGTAACCTGAAGTCGTGATGAGGGGCGAGAAGAGATGAGGGACGAGAAGAAGATCAAAAATCCACAGGATTAGAACTTTGTCTTTTTCATCGGAGAAAAAGATGCTCACAAGACTTAATATACTTATAAATCAATATCTTCATGGCTTTTCGCCATCTTGATCTTCTTCACACGGCTAGTTGTGTAAAAACTTCAGAAGAATATTACCTGCCTCCCGATCCTCGTGTTAGGGAGTGGTGGCAGAAGTCAAACGATATTGCATCCACTTCGAGACTGGAAAAGTCGCCGCAAAAAAGCCGGACCCTTTGATTCAGCGCTAGATCGGGCGGAAATGGAGATCCTGGCGCAGCTCCTCCCGCTCCTGCTGAGGAACTACCTGAGCTTCCGCCTTCCTGGTAGTTGCTCTTGGCGGTTGCGTTGTAGTCGCGCCATGCTGGAACTTGGGTTAGCTCCGTCTTCGCCACATACTCTTTCGGCGTTCCATCGACGATGCCCTCAAAGTTCATCAAGCTAATGCGCTTTTCGTGGAGCCATGCGAACGCGTCAGCGGGGACGTCGGAGGACCCTCCTGCTCCAGCGGAAGTTGATGTCTGCGTCGGCGGCGCAACGCCTCCTCCGAGCACTCCAGCATTTAAACCTAGGCCCAATGTCTGGGCATAACTGCCTGAAGAAGGGGGCCCTCCTGCAGCATAATTCGGGCCGGCGCCTTGCGCACCTGGAGGAAGATTCGGCCCACCTGCGCCGCCGTAATAGCCTGGCGGCACGCCACCTGGAACGCCACCGACTGAGTTTCCACTCGGCGGGTAGTCGTTCGGATTCCACGACTGGCCGATTCCGCTTGGGAAAGAATTCGCATCACCGGCGGCGTAACTGTAAGTATCATTCGCTCCGGGGACCCCATCCTGGTCCCAGCGCGGTCCCGGTCGATGAGGATCGACGCCCATCATTCTACATGCCAAGCTCTAGCTACTTCACAACGAGTTGGATCTTCTACTACTACAAGTAGACCCCATATGACATTTAATGAGTAAGTGCATCCACCAGCACTCGGTGTGATTCTTCTTAGACATTGATAGATCTAAGTACGCACTAAACGGAACATTTGGTCATCTTCTCTGTTTATGAGATCGATGAGTAGATGTACATATTAAAGTATGATGGAAAAAGCCAAAAACGTCGAGTTCGAGACTATTGAACTTACTAACGACCCACGCCTACCTGCTCGCGTCCTGCCTGCTCCGATTTGAACAAAGGAAAGTGAAGGCAACCAAGAAGATTTAAGGGGGTTCTCCTCTCATCGATGCAACTTGAGAAGGTGAGTGAAGTGACGAAACCAAGAAGCTTTCACACAACAGTACCGATCGACCGCCCAATGGACGCACTTCAACAGAACGAGGAGCGAGCAAACGCACATTGAGAAAGTCCTATAGATGGTACTGCTAGTCGTAGTTCCACCACTTAATGAGACTAGCGGACGTTTTTCTTGTCCGAAGATCACAGATCATGGAAAGATAATATTCTTCCACAAGTGCCGTGAAGACCCGATATAAAGACTTTCTGACCTTTTCGAAGCTTCGTAAATTCTGATTTCCTGAACTGGTTTACGTTCCTTTGATCGAGGATCCTCGCGGCAAAGAACAATCTCTGGATTCATTCCTGATCTGCACTACCTCTACCTTCGTTTGATGTCAATACATGACTCATTCATGATTCGGGGGGGTTCCCCGCCGCAGCCACTTTTTTTTGTATGCCAAGATCACAGTGCACAGTGCACGTAGCATTGCATTTGCAGAGATATTTTTCCCTTCTCCCTGATGTTCGTTAACGTGGATGCTTCATCCAGCGCTTTTAGTTTGTCGTAATGAATGCTATTTCCTGCTGGATGAATGCATAGGGTCTAAGTCCCCGAAAAGAAAATCGTGTGTATCCCACTTCAATTTCCCTAGTTCTGAATTTGGTATGGTCATTTTCCTGATTTCTTGCTGCAAACTTGTACAACTAGACTTCTTGCTGGAAACTTGTTTTTACTAAAAACTGCTTGGAAGACTGCCAATTGTGTACAGGTCAACTACGTGAACGACTCCAGTCTAAACGCACCTATCTCTGTGCTCTTGTATTCTCGAAGTCGTATTCTCGGAATCTATGTCGCTGGTGTTGTAGCGTGGATGCTTAAATGCTTTGCTTGGTGCATGATCTGTAAGAACGTGCTACTAGCTCGAAACATTGCAGAAATCGTTGCAGAAACACTGTTCATCAATGTGCAGAACTACTTGACTACTTGTCAGCTTGTTGCATTTTTGCATGACTCTGTTGAATGATTTGTATTTACGGAATGTGACAAACACCTGTTTTACTTGTTGACTACTTACTACGAACATTAACGAGGAATCTGCATGTTTCTATGTACTACTAGGACTCTCTTCGTCCTTGGTACGATGGTACCTCTTCTTCGAGAATAACATTGAACATTATAACACCTATGAACACTGCTACATTTTCACCAAAAAATCTAATAAAGATGATTCTCCTCTAGCATTTATTTAATATTGCGCCTATATTAAATAGAAAATCTTCTAATTCCCCATCAAATCTCTATTTAATATTTGAAGAATTCGAATTCTGCGTTGCACCATACCCACTGGTACGAGTGCGTGCTCGCTCGCCCGGCGAAGTGGCCTCTTTTAGCGTCGTCTGCGCATCTGCTCTGCTGAATATCCTATTCAGCGCATCAAGCAGCCTGGAAGATGCAGCTGTGTTGTTCGCGGCCGGCGTGTCCGGCAACACAGCTGATTCTGCGAAAGACGAATATTGAGGTGAACGAAGAAAAATAATGTAGATTATAGCTCCGCAGATGACAACCAAGAAGCTGAAGGCGCCCAACACAAGTTGCATTATGTAGAGTCGTTCTTCCGCTGTCATAGAAGCTGGCTTTGCTGTTCCTGGCACTCCATGATCTTGTGCCGCGACAACGTCCGCAGTCTTATGATGTTTAGCAGTGGTGACCACTGGCGTATCATCTGCCAACGTCGGAGTTTTTCGCTTCTGTTGTATTTCTGCAGTCGTGGTGCGAGGAGCAGCAACGTGCTCGGATTCGCCAGTCGCTTCCCGCAAACTTTTCGTAGAGGCAACGTCAGTGCCGTGGTGTGCTTGATGCTCCAGGTAAGTCCGAAATGCCGCTACACTCGCAAAAGAGGAGCCGTCCCCCAAGAAGAATCGTGTTCGCGTCGTATCAATCACACCTGGAACGAGGATGAATTTATTACAAGTTGAAGGGTACAACTACGTATCAATCATCAAGAACCGGCGTGGTACAACCGACGTGGAGTACTACGAAGACTCACTTCGTTTTGGAGGTTGGAGGAAGATTGTCTTTGAGGCAACAACTTTCAATTTCCATGTAACTTCTACTATATCAAAGTAGACTCACGAAGTTACTCACAACAGTGAAGGAAATCAACTTGTAGCAAAAGATTACTGTTTCCAACTGCAGCATGGTAGCTAGCCTCTAGGCGAGAGCGAACGGAATGCGATTGCGGTCGCATGTCGGGATCCGGGTGGTCCTGATCACCCCAATGTTGATCGAATGTGGCAACAGCAGCCAGACAACGCGGTCGCTCTGCTAATACTTTGATCGCCTGATGGAGGGATGAAGTTCAGAAAATTCATATTCTTTTTCGATATTATACGGTTTGTTTCGTTGTCAATTCTATATATTGTTAGTGACGAAAACGAAAATGTATGTGTAATTGACAACTTATATTGTACCTGCGGCGTGAGCTGCGTAGCGAGAAAGCTGGGTTCTCCGCGACCGCGTTCCCACAGGTTCAAGCCAGTACATTGCAAGTTGTCGTGCTTTCCCAGCTGCTCACCTTGCCTTAGACCTCATCAAAACAATTCTAATAAATTCACCTCTTGCCTACATTTCTTCAGAATCTGAAGAGAGAAACTGTATAGCAGTGAGACAAAATGTAGTCTCCGTCTTGTAGAAATTTGAATGATCAGTGAGATACGGGAGTAGTAATATTCAGAAATATTATCAGATTTGCGACCGAATGGTGCTGACTTTTCCTTTCTTTTTTTCGGTATCTCTTGGTACTTCATATAATTCCACTTTCACTCCACCGCTGTCAGCCTTTGATTAAATAGCTCTTATGATTGATAATAAGCAGTAAAAATTCATTTGTTTAATACATGTCTAACTATCTAAGGTTCACAAGCTTGTTTAATACATGTCTCCTTAATTGAACCTGCTGTTGGTTGTCGTCACTGCCTGCCTGCTTGTTCACGGCGTCCTGGATGCGGTTCTGGCCCTGGCTCTCCACCACATCCTCGAGCATCTTGGTCACGTCAAGCGGCCCCTTGCCGCGGTCCTCGGGACAGATGTCGAACAGTTGCACCTTGTCCATCGTGTCGCAGCCGACGCCGTAAAAACCTCCTCCTCCTCCTCCTAAGATCCCTTCCGCGCTTTTCAGGCTGGGCGGCAAGTACGTGTTCGACGACGAGTCCGCGCCAGTGCTTAGCATCTGCACTTCACCTCCCTTCTCCTTCTTGTACTGAGCAGCGTGAACAACCGAAGGTGCGACCACACTGGTCGCCGACGTCCTCGGAGCCAGGAAGCGAATTGCTGGGTCGGCCATCTCCATCACGCGCAGGCTCAAACGCAGGTTCCGCGGAATGTGGCCCTCGAGGCCGTTCGTGTTGTCCCACAACTCTCCGTTGCTTCCCAGCGTCGCCCGATCCGGTTCCTTGTTGTCGTCGGTTTCCACTAGGAAACTCAGCGAGCGCATGTTCGCCCCACCATGCTTGTATTAGAGGTAGGTTTTTGGTGCTCGCTTACCCCGCTTGTTATGCCTTTCTCATCCTAAGGGAGAGAGGCATAAAAAGCGGTAAGAAAAGCACCTTAAAGGTGTACCCTTAATTGTAGTCCAGGCCGGCGTCCGGGTAACCGGGGCAGTGATTGGCGATCGGGTGCTTTCCGTCCGGCAAGGCGTTGCCCTGTGCCTGCGGCTCCCAGCTCGCTGTGTAGAGCCAGTCCTGGATACCACCACGGATCCAGTAGATGTTGTCCGTGTGCGGACCCACGGGTGGGTACCAGAAGTCCTTCTCGGAGCTCGCACCGTCCACTCCGCTTGCACTCCTCATCTTCTCCGCAATGTTGCGGTAGGCCTTGTGGTCGGGACTCTCCGAACTCAGCTCGTCGAACCCGGCTTCATTCTGCGCAATCACGCCCGCGGGAAGCGACGCTGCCGTACCTTATCGAGAAATGGGAGACGGTGACGGAGATAAAAAACGGAAGACAAAAAGGAAAAGGAGAATCATGAACATATTAATTTACCACGAGAACAGCTACGAATAGACGAGAAAAAAGTGGTATAGAAGTTTTGGTACCATCCTTGTTCATCACGTGGTTCGGCCCAGCCCACTCAAAGACAATCTGACGACAACCGCCATGAAATTCCAGCATCTGTTGAAAGAGATGAGTGCGAGATAACTCGTTCAGGAAGCGACCCGTGAAACTCTGGAAGCAGTTGGGGTTCAAGTACGGCGAATCGCGATTAGGATCGACACCTTGGTCCTCGCGCACGTTGTGGAAATACCTGAGACGAGGTTCGTTGATGTAAGAAGTAAAAGTATTTTGTGGGAAGGTCGTCGTGTGAGTAAGGCGATCAGAGTGTCCATGTTCTCAGTATCTTTATGCATAATTGATGCTACACCATTACAAAGTGGTCTCTTTCATTTGATTGATTGACATCCTGAGTAGGTCTCCTCCGTGTACCGGGGGGACCATACAGTTGATTCCAACAACGTATCCCGAAGGACAGCCGCGGAACTGCGAAGCCTAATAACGGGACGCAGGGAATCGGTCTACTACTGATCTCTCTGAAGGAGAAGACGAAGAGTGAAGACGGCCCCCCGCCAGCCCTGCCCAAAAAGTGGCCACGCACACCATGTTGATGGAGCGAAATACACATCATCTCGGGCGCGCGCGCTTTCCTTTTGCGGTTAGGTCAACAAACGGGCGCCGCGATCATCACTTTCGCGGCGGTGATGGTCAGCCCAATATATAACTCCTCAGGCTGGGACGACGGGGAAAAACACGCGAACGAACCGAGCGACTTCACCCCGAACGGCTCGAGCAATGTCATCACGCCCAGGGCCGCCGCCTTTCCATCTAGCTGCTTTAAGAGACACCTTCAAAACAGAACACCCGACAGTTTGCGAGATAGGGGCGGCAGCCCAAGAAATACACCAGGCCCCCACACGGCCAAACGGTAAACCAAGCCCGAAAGAACGACGTGCTTTCCTGTAGGTCTCCAGCTGCCACGCGCTGCACGTTTTTGCTCTCCTGGCTTCGCTCTGGACTTCTTGCCAAGGGGGCGCACAGCTGTGCCCCCAGATCTCTACCTCCGCGAGATCTTTAGTGGGGGTTTCCGAATCGGCCTAGTAATGCGCTGCGGCCCACCCCGCGGCCACGGGTTCCGAGTGCGCCCGCTACTGGGAGGGCGTAAGACTAAAACCCGAAAGCGAACGAATTTGCAGCACAGCGCTGAAGCCGGGGAGAAACGGCAGCGCCGGCAAGCCGGTGGACACGATCGCCCACAGCCGGCCCCTTCGCTTTTTCAGCCTTGCAACCCCCGCCGGACTTAGCTCCCACACAGCCGCCCGGCCCCTTCCTTCCGCCCTTCCAGCGCCTGCCTTGGCAATCAGTCCCGCCGCTCCCGCTGCCTTGCGGGCTGCGCCTTGGTCCTGCGGCAAGGCTCCCCACGCTCCACAGCGTTCAGGGTGGACCCTCAGGGACTTCGCAGGCACTTCGGAGGGAAGAAGCATGCCGAGGAGCTATATTTTGCCGGTTATTTTCTTATTACCGGAGGCGGTGCCGGTTTATATGATGATGATAAGGAGAGAGCTGAAGCCGACAGCTGTGTCGTGGGAAGAAACCTAAGGCCGAAATGGCTGACGAATAACGTAACTTTTCATCTAAATGCTAAGCGAAGTGAATAGGCGTCCATCTCTACACGTAGTAACTTCTCGCCAGTCTCAAATAATGTAGAAAACAAAAAGAAACACAGAGAAATTAAGTAATACCCATAGGCATTGGGAAGTGGCATGATCCAGGTGTTTCGGTTCTGCACCAGCCACTTCAGCTCTTGTTCAGTCGCGTCAGTCCCTCGTGCAGCAGGCTTGTCTGCCGCTTGTACGAGCTGGCGTGCCAGTTCCGCCGTTGTGGACGTGCCCACTTTTTCGTTGCCATGCACCTCTCCGATCAACAACACCTCTGGTTTATTCGTACTCCCGTGTGCAGCAGATAAAGCGTCGAAATCAGCGATGTGCACCAGTAAAGACTCGCATGGCAGCGGCTCACCGGTGGTCATCGGTTGCGGGCCCTTGCGACCGTGGATGTAAGCGGGCTCATTGCCGCAGGTCATATCCGACATCTTCTGCTGGAATGCGGCCGCCTCCTCGGTAGTGGCACCAGAGAACTCGCGGAGGTGCGGAAACATCTCATCAGCAACGTGCAAACGAATGTACTTCGGATATTCCTCCGCCAACACGGAGAAGAACTGAAACACCTCATTGTACGACAGGTACTGGAACGCTGTTGATGTGAGATGGAGTTGGAGGATGGAAGTACTGGGTGTAGTACTTGTTGTGAAGAGTAGATGATGAAACATGGTTTGAGGCTACGATTTTTTTAAGATCAGAAGGTATCTGAAATAATTTTTTTAAGATCAGAAAGTATCTGAGTACCACCGTTTCCTGACAACCAATTTTTGCGCTGTTCTGGCGTGATGGGTACCCCACTGCTTACAACAACCGGCAACGCGCACAGCGCTGCCAAAAAGACGCCACTGATGGCTCGAAGATTCATCATTTTCAACGAACTCATTTCTATCCAGCACCCGTCTTCTTATAGAGGTAGATCTTTCTGTTTCAACCTAAACACGTTACGGTCCACCTAAACCAAGGTTCTTAGAAAGAAAGCGGGATGGGATGAGAGGATTCGTTCAAACGCAACAACAACTTTTCGGTATTCAATACGAGAAAAGAACAAATCTTGTAAGGGAGCGACAAGTACTTATTCTTAGTGCGTTGGTTTTAGCGTTAAAGACGCGTTGTAGTACGGTAAGCATAATTGAAAATCGAGGTGAGTTCGGGTGAGAGATTCGATGGGTAAGAGATTTCAGGAGAGAGAAGAGAGAGAGGGAGAGGAAACTGTAGTCATAATTGATGGTTGGGTAGGCAGAAGGTGCAATGGACCATCTACAGTTCCGTATCAGATCTGGTTTCTTCTAACAGACAGTAAAGAATGTCGCTCAATACCAATAGCCACTTCTTATTCTCTTCCGATGATTTCTTGCCTCATCACGATAATTTCAGTCTCCTTTCATCAACAATGGACTTCACGCGCTCTCAGTGACAGAGCTCATGATCCACTCTCAATTATGACAGAGTTCTCACGCTCTCGGTGACGAAGTTCATCGATGCAGTGTGCTCTAATAACAAAACGTAGTAGCTTTTCTTCGGCAGCTATCCCGCACGAGCGGTACCGAATTCTTCTATAATCAATGTGCGCCTTCTCTCTAACCCAATGTATACGAGCATTCAGTTTCTCAAACATGATGGCAGCATAGGCCCACAGGATCTCTGCTAAGATCATCATCCTACCTACCATGCTCTGATGTATATCCTCACACTGATTTTTTCAGTCAGGACAGAGCATGAAACACGACCATCTTCCTCGGAATCGGAGAGAAAAAAAAAGGTAGCCACACCGCTTTCGGCTTCGGAGAGAAAATCTTTCTGTTCTTCTGGCATAGCTCAGATGGATGTGAAGTAGCTCCTGTGCATTCCACTTCCTAGACGAAACACCGACAAGCTGCTCTCCATGCATAGTTTTGTTCCATTTGAAGCATATCATTGTTCCATCTAAAAGATCACAGATGACATAGATGACGTAGGGCATAATTAAGTAGTTTCTCGGACTTTTTATGACATAATGCGAGGGATGTTTATGACGTTGATGAAAGTCTTCAGAGACAGCATGAGTGCGTTTTCTATGACATTAACAGTAAGTTCTGAGTCGCTATTAATTTGTGCAAAAATTGAGTCAATAATTCCTGCTGGGGAGAAGATTCCATGTGACATACTAAAAATCAAGTTCAAGTCAATATAACAGATCAATTATCTACTCACATGTTACGAACTAGTTGTACATGATGTCTACTGAGACGTGGTAATGTCTCTAAGACGCCAGCACTTCTTCTTTTGTTCCTCCTTGTTTGAGAACTGTCCCCTAGTGTTCTTACACACTCCTAGTGTTCTTACACACTCCTAGTGTTCTTACACACTCCTATAGTGTTCTTACACACTCCTTGACCTTACTGTCGCGGTTCTTCCCGGACCTCAATCTTCTCCCGTCCTTTTTTCTTCATTTCTGCGTCCTTCGCCTGGAGCTCTCTTTCTTTTCTGGCGCTGATATTGTTTTTGAGTAGTAGTAGTAGTGTACCCATTCGTGGGGTATTACAGAACATTTAATTAGTTGCGCATCTTCCAGTTCATCCCTCTATTCTTTTCCCCCTGCATTTTTCCAGATGAGAGCGCAACTTTCTCCAGATGAGATCAGAGTCACTGAAAACGAGAACGCAACTTTCAACATACAAGCTAAAAGCAACACCGAGACGAGTCATAGTATTTCAATCTAAGTCTCGTTGTCAGGTTTCTTGTCAGCCTATTCTGGTAGGATAATGATATTCTTGCTTTATAAAGTATAGATCTGGAGTATGCGAATAGGATTATAAAAATGGAATATATGTATTATTAAAGATTGTGTTATAAATGAAGTACTCTTCTCTTTTCTTTTTCGCTAGCTCCTGTTCAGCGTAGTACTTCTCCTCTGCGCGTGTCGAAGTTGAACCATACAGAATTTGCTTCTTGGTTTTTCCAGCTTCCTTGTATAGATCTGCGCCCATCCCTGCACCACTGGTGGCGACAACACGAGCTTGCTGCAGATTGCCCGCAAAAATGTCCCTAAGTTGAAAACATCAATTTTTGGAGATGAATACGGATCGTACTCCTGTGAAGAACGAAGGTTCCCTAACTTGAAAACACTTGAGGATGTACGAATGTCCCCAAGTTGAAAACTATCGAGAATGAGTCACTACGGATAGAATTCTCGTGTAGAACGTACTAGGATCACCATTATGTTGGTTTTCAAAAGCTCCAAGGTCAAAGAATCTATTCAAATAGTACTGTGCAATATCCACGTCACGCGAAATTCTCTTCTTGACAGCATCGTATGCAACCTCACCCCGCTGAGGCGCGACAAGGTCCCCAAATTAGAAAACAGAACGACCTATCTGACTGTTTGTAAGCAACAAGTAGTTGCATCATAGACGTACTTTCCCTCATAAATACACCAGCATACTCCTGTTAGAAATGTATCAAGAAAGTGGTACTGCTACTGCTGGATGAGAAATTAATTAACTTAATGAAAGTACTACTCGATAAGGCAATGAAAGTAATACTTTGATGAGAGAAAAATAAGAACTCAATAAATTGTATTACTTTCACATTGATGAAGATTTGAATGGAGCCATAATTATTGGTGACTTGCCCCCTCTGCTCTTGCTCTTTGACGTCGCCCTCATCGTCGCAACACAGAGGCATAGAATTGCTAGATTTCTTCTTCTTCTTCGGATTCTCCCTGAATTTTTTATTTTTTCGACGATAGAGCCTTCAATCACAACCATTTGTTGAAATTATAGTAGTTGTCCAGATATTCCACAAAAAGATTGTAGTTTAAAAGAATAGGAGTGGAGGTTTAGATATTTGAAAATGAAATAGACCATCAACACCACAACGCCATGTGTGTATCCTTGAAGATGCTACCGTTCATAGTTGTACCCGTAGAGATAAGTAGTTCTGATTATAGTGAACATATTAACGGGAATCTATTTAATAGATTGTAATAGACCATACTAAGCCGGCCTAAGCTTGAGTCTATCTTAGACCCTCTCAGTATGTCTTACGTGATGTCACCGAGGTAACATATACCAAACCTGCAAGAGGAAAGAAAATGGAAATCAAGCAGTCCTTGTTACGTCTTGGGTCGTGCTTGTTGTGTTGTTCTTGTTCTGTCTTGGTCGTTCTTCCTTCTTGTGCTTACTTAAGTAGTTAGCTAAGTAGGACGCTGACGCTGCGGAACTGGATCAGAAGATTTCGGATTTCAGTGGGGATTTGGATCTTGTTTCACAATGGATCACATAGATACTCATCTTCTTTTCCTGCATCAGGGTCCCCAAGCTTTTTTTCTTCTTTACTTTCCTCGCATAGGCCACAGCAGCATTCTTCACTCTTCTCGACTTTCTTTCGCTTCGCCTTCTTCCCCTTCGAAGACCTGACGCAAGAGTGTGGTGAGTCATACTGGCAATTTGTTGTGTGACTGAATGAACGAATGTGCCTAGCAAGAGGTGGTCGCAACACCTTCAATAGGGGAAGAGCTATACCCTTACCCTTTGCGTCACAAGTAAGAATCTTTTGTCTGTACCATTGAGTCGATATTTCTTACCTAAAAACTCTAGTATTCACTAACTTCATTGCTATTACAGCATCTTCTTCGTTCCCTTATGGAACGTAAACACCTACTCACACTTTAAACCACTAAATTTTTTGAGACGTATTAGGTTCAGGGCAGCTGAAGGCGGTGCCGCATCACCAGCATTTGAACAAGTTCTCACTTCAATGGCCAAATTCTCAACACAGATCCCACTTGAAACACCAAGGTAGGTCCCATCGGTCCAGCTGCTCAGATCTCCAGTTGGCCCTCCATGAGACTCGCGACTTGGCTCGACTTACCTGGCCTTTAAACTATCTAGTTAACTAGCTAGCTCCAGCTGCCCTGAACCTAATATGTCTCAAAAAATTTAGTGGTTTAGAGTGTGAGTAGGTTTTTACGTTCCATATCCCTACGATGTATTATATCAAGATTCCATGATCATCTTCTCTGCTAACTATAGGACGACGTGACCCCGTAGATAATACGATAGAGCAGGAAGCAGCTGGAATAAAGACTCTCGACATAGTTGACATGTTGTAAATAAACTAGATGAATATTACACTTCATCCGTGTCGTCCTTCTTCTTTCCATCCCCCTCATCCGTGTCGTCCTTCTTCTTTCCATCCTCCTCATCCTCGCCTGCGAGCTGCACCAGCGTGCTGGGTGTTGGCACTGCATCCACGCTCTCCACCATGAAGTCAGTATAGACTACTATCATCACATTCATTCCTCATGAAATTACTTATCAAGTGAAGATGTCATGTCATGTGTATCTCCAATCTGATTTTCCAAACAAGCATTGAGATCAGGCTCCGAGGAATGACTTCCAAGAAGCGTACAGTAACGTACTAAGTCGTGAAGAGTAAGACGCTACAGACCTAGCATCATGAGCAGTTCTTTTACAAGATGAATCACAAATCTTTGTAACGCTACAGAAGTGACTGTGGAGGAACGATACTGGGTCTGAACTTGGCGGTCTCATTATTAATCCTTAACTGCCGTCTTTCCACGTCCAATCTCCAAAAACGCGTTCGCTTCTGGAATATCTTCTCTACTGTTGTCGATACTCCTTCTAGCTTCAGGCTCGACTCCCACTCCTTCTACATCTACATTCCCGGTACTGCTTCTGCGAAGATGTGCTGGGGTGTTCGTGTCGTCAACTACACGAGTTGGGTCGTCAACTACATTTTTCCTTGCAGATGATGTGCTGTCTTCTTCTACTACCTTCCTCTTGCGCTTGCGTCGGAAGCTACGTGGCCTAGGGTTCTCCTCGAGAAAGGCAGCTCGGTGGTCCACATCGTCTGCTTGTTAGAAGAAGCACGTACTTTGCTGATAAATGTAGGAAGTTCTACTGTGAGACACTGCTTGGGAGCATTTTTCTCAACATAAGTATGATGATACACCGTCGAAGGATGATGAAGCGCACTCGACCGAGGAATGCAAAGCCACAAGCTAGACAGCACTCGCCGTCCGACCCGACGAGATCGTACTGGTGTTGTCGCGTTTTTTATCATGATTGATGTTGCACAACTATGATTGAAAGTATCGGTACACCTTGTTCTAGGACCACAGAAGTGAATACACATGATCCACCTCCTCGTTAGTACGCATCCGCGAGTATGATGCAACCGAAAACGTATTCATTGAATCAGCCTATGCCTATCTTTCTTCATCGACAAACCTAGAACTACTTTATAATAGGCAACTACTATTCTGGGTCTTGTTATGACTGGTGTGGGGGTCATTAACTCCAGAAAGGCTGAAAATCACGCGAGGGAGCTCTGACTTATCAATCTTGAGATCATACAGGTCAAGCGACCGATCATGCTCAACTGAGTGCTTCCTCCGATGACCGATTTTTTGCTTCCATCCTGTCTCACTGATGACCGAGAGTCAGACGCGCACGATCTTCAGAGGGGGAAATCCTACTTGAATCCTCAATCATCATCCTGATGGTGCCCTGCCCTGACAAACATAGTGGATAGTTGACGTTTTTTCACTGAGACGATCACAGTAGATCTGGATATGTTCTCTTTGATGGCAGGCCGCGGTGCGTACGAACAAGCGAAAAGGCCTCCTAACTCAAGCGTTCCAAGGCTCTGGCATCAAATCCGAGTTGAGGCTGAAAAAGTGGTCAAGTTTTGCGAGGGATTCTATCTGCTGCTGAATCATAATTCTTGTGAGATCATAATAGTACCCTTTATTTGCGCGGTTTAGTGCAAGCGTATGCAAATTGAAATATGTTCCTCCCGAAGTAGTTCAGTACAATCCCAAGTGCACCATATTTTCAAGTGCAACCAGGCTCCATAGAAAAGGAGCACTCCCTACAATGCGAGCGCGGTCGATATCTTAGATCTCAGATTTCAGGGGGCCTCGCTTCAGCCAGCACTTTTTTTTTTGGTATCCCAAGACCGCCGAAAGGGTGATCCCAGTTTTATCCAGTTCGCAAACCGGCGGCAGGTGGAGTCCGATTACCTCCTTATATTACTGTGCACTAATTGCCTACGAACCTGCCGACTTTAGAATGATGAACCCTAGGGGTAAAGGAGGTGGACCGAATTCACAGATCTTTTTTTTTTCCTACAGAGACAGAACGCTGTGTGCGTCGGCGTGGCGAAGTGAGTGGCTTAGCTACCTTAGCTACTCATAAACCTGGCCCCGACTTCTACAACGAGGGACGGTAACAGTTACATACTGGGGGAGCATAAGGCCGCACATTCGGCCACTAATTATACACCTTTCGCGGCCGCGCCACAACAGTCGCGCCTACACCGAGTGAGAACGAATCCACGCCCTTTCGTCGATGGAGGAGGCGACGACTGTTTTTAAGCGAAGCTAATCATCATGGTGTTCGTTCCATGTAGTACTACTAGCCAAATGGTCGTCGAAGAATTGGCTATGCTATGGACGCCGTATATTTTAAAATGGATAGTTCCGGATGCCCGGCGTGCGCCGTGACGTCCGTATGCTTGCCCTTGCCTGCGTCGGTTACCAGCATATATTCCACGCATCGCTCCCGCAGAGAGAAGCAGTGTCGCTGCACGCGCGCTCAGTGCCTCTGCCCATATAGTCATACACTGATACTAGGCACTTAGCGTACTCAGAGTTTACTCCCTAATCATGCTCGTGCTCGTCGGAGAATTGGAGCACTATATGCTATTTACATGACTCGAACACCAGCACATCAGCACCACCAGTTCAAGTAGAAGAAGTTAATACTAGTTTCTAATTTATCTACTTAGTGTCCACCCGACTGCGACCACTTCGTTCATCTAGTAAAAAAGGGAACTAGAATTTTTTATCGCGACAAAGTTCGGGGTATCTTCAGCATGTGTTTTTTTCCACCCCAACTGTAGTTTTGAAGTAGGTATGTAGTAGTTGATTACCAAAAACAGGGAACTTGTACATAACATGACTTGACATTTCTTACTCAGTGGAGTGTATGTCGATCTATTTCCAGATTTTAAAAGATAATTTTGGTTCATGACATGAGCGTCATCACATGTAGGCCTTTATTTCTATGCCTATGTGCCAACTATTCCTAGACAAAGCTACAATAAAATGTTGCAGTTTATATGCTTTCTTTAATAATTGCGCTAGTATGATATCATTTGAATGCAGTAAAAACTTGTTGATACTGTCTGATGTAGTATCACACTGAAGAAATGTTGAAAAATGACAGTTTAAATCTTACGAGGATATGGACGCTTTGGTTTCCGTTTGCGCCTAGCGAAGTCTAGTTGATGATCATACTAATTTCCGTTTCGTGTCATCATGATGGGTCGTGAAATTTCACTACCATGCTGTTCCTGTTAGTCATATTCACCAATAATTATTGTCGTAAATTGCTTTTACATGATGATCCAATGCCTTTAGCATACTGTGCCGGTCCTTCTCATATGCCTCAATGGAGTAGGTACACTTCCTTCATGACACCGGACTTCAAACATCGTCGTGTTTGATAAAAATTTGTAGAAGGTGGTATGAATCTTTCTTTTCAGGGTCTGCGGCACTAGCCGGAAGTGTAACGAATCATAAACGAATGCGATTTTTAGGTGGTCGAAACCACTTGTCATTCTGGATTATACATACAACGTCACTTTTCTTTGTGATATGATGAAATTTAGCGATTTGTTTTGGTGATATCTTTCACTTTCTACGAAATGCCAGATTCACAATTACATCTTGACTGCGAATGCCTACGAGTAGCCTTAACAAACTATACCTATCCAGAACCATTCCCCCGTTCCTCGAAGAAGTAGCCCGGACTATGGAAAAAAGTGTCGAACTCTTCGACGGACCTTGGAATCTCTCCAAGCTTATACTGCCGCAGCTCCTGCACTGAGTCGCAGTAGATTAACCGGTTCCACAAGTCTCCACTGATAGTGCCTGTGGCATACCAGAAGGCAAACAGCGCCTTCATTAGAGCTCTCCGTAACTCATCTGTCTACTGGTCCATCCATAGAAAGTACTTAAATATCACGATAGTATATACTGGTCGTCCATACTTGTATTCGAGGATAAATGCGCCAAGAAAAGATGAATCTGAATTATCTTCTACAGGCTTAACTTAATAGCGACCGTTGGGTGCACGATAATCAATTGCATTCCAGGCATTATCCACTCTATGGTGCGCACCTGAAAAGTTGATGTGAAAAGTGTTTGTAGATATAAGTAGGTGTTTGTAAGAGTCAGCTTCTCTATGTATACATCAAAGGACGACAAAAGAACACTCACTAAGACCACATGGAGATGAGGCAAAACGAAAAATTACGATTTCTCCGAAGAACTGCCTGCTCGCGGGTAAATACTGTCCTGTGGCGTGCGCGTACACAAGATAACATTCTTGGACGAGGCGGCCGGGGGCCGGCGTAGCCATGTCTCGAAACGATTCTATCTTAGAAACAAAAAAACCCAATAGCTGCTCTTCGGTGAATCGAACAGGTACTCGGTCGCCCAAAAGCCACATATGCGGGACGATAACAGGTCGCGGTCCCCCAGGATTGCCCGCGCCTAAAAATTTCAAGGATACATTCACGTGCTTCGTTTCGACCATACATTTAGTTCAGCACAATTTTTCGATAAAAGTGAGTAAAAGTAGTGACCTCGTCAATCTGAGTAAAAGTAGATACCTCCTCCCGCTGAGTTATCGATGAGAAAGTCGAGATTGCGTGCCTGCATCTCATGGCAGTGACGGAGAGTTCGGAAGTAAATGCGTGCACACTCAATCGCCGACTCGGCTTCCCACATGGTCATTGAGAGACGCCTTTGCGCCACGTGATCCCAGTCGCCTACGAAGTTCTCGATCAACTCCCCGTCATCACTACGCTCGTCTTCGTCCCGTCTCGTCAGTGCCGAGGAAGGCGCGGCGCTCGCCTGTTTTGAAACGAAGTACAACAATGATTTTTTCTAGAGTATGTTGAGTATGTGTTAGAAGGATAAGTAGGCCCTGTGTAGTTGTCTTTAATATGAAATCCCCTAGATGAGGACAAAGCTTACTCGCACCACTGAGATGAAATCCGTAGAATCTTATTGCTAAAAATATGAAATGCTTCAGGTGGAACTGCTACCCTTTGATTCATGAAGTCATGATGTGCTAAAAAGACATACAACTACAGGTAAACAGACATACGTACATACAACAGGTAAACAGACATACGTCCACGTCCTCCGGGGATTTGCAAGTCAGCGCATCATCCGCTTTTTGCTTCTTCTTCTTAATCATCCGCTTTAGAGATTCGTGCGCTTTCTTCCCGTCTCGGCTGTCCACGTATTCTCCTGTCTGAGGATCGCCAAAAAATTGTGGGCGATTAGAAGGAAACTCAAATACTTAATAAGCAATTTTTTCCATGATGCTCGTGTTCCTATGGCGCAGTCAGTGTATGTGTACTATCTATAGGTGTCCTCGTTAAAATCTATCTCTGTTTCCACATGTAGTTGGCTTTTAACATCAAGAGAAAAACTTGAGTACAACACTACTAACCTCTCGTAGATTAGGTTTCGGTAACTGAGCGTGTGGACATTGCGCCAGCCCGATTCCGTTTGGGTATGGCATGATGCCCAGGCCAGTACTCCGAAACTGTCGACGGGACTTTTAATACCAGGAGGCTTCACTTCCTATTTAATTCCCCTAATTTAAGAAGTCCTCTTCTAACAAAAACAAAAATCTATAAGTCATGAACAAGCATAACTTGAAGTAGCATTAGTCTAGCTCTTGCCTGCTGCTGAGCATCCCCTTCGTCCGCCTCTACCTTATCCATTGAGCTGTCTTTTGTCATGCTCTCGATCGCCATCCATTCATGCAGCTCCTCATAGAGCAAGACATCGCCCTCGCGCATGAATCTGTAATCGCGACATGGGTAGGATGTTGACAAGGACGTGAAAGAGAAGAAGACTGTGATGATCTGAATTAGAAGTAGTGCGAAGTGAATTCGAAAATCAAAATGTTAATGACTCACTACGATTGACAAATCATCACGCTACGAAGATCAAAATCACGTGTCACTAACAAGAAGTCCTACATCATTCAGATGAGTATAGAAGACTATAGTACCTTGGAAAGTAGATTCTAAGGAGTTCTTTCGCCAGGTTGTAGTGTTCGGTGAACGGCGTGACGAGGATGACTTCTTCTATGTTGTTGGGCAGGAGATCCAACCACCGCCTGATCGTTCGTAGCATAATGTGTACGCTCTCCTTCAACGGGTACCCTTTGCGAACGCAGTAGCAAATCGGGATTGCGATGCTCTTTAATTTTAACTCGTCAGCTGTTTTTAAGATCTCCCGTACCTGGTAGTTCGATGCTTCTCGTATTCTTGAAACAATGAATTCCAAATTTATTATATGAATCGGATCGATTGATGAATCAAAAACTCAAAGAATCATAGTGATGACTTTGATTTTTTGATTTTTGTCAAACCAAAAAATGGAAAGCAAGCTAAGCGTACGGATGACGATCAAGAATTAAAAACAAAAAAGACGTAAATCTAAACTAAGCTTCTTACGCAGACGTGCCATGTATGCCTCGCGGCTTTCTTATATTTCACGGTGTATCGTGGCCCACTGAACATTATCAGGTTGCGGCATAACAGATTTCCAAAGTTCCCTTTCATATGAACCTGCGGTGGTTGGTTTGGCGATGGATGAGTCAATACGGGTCCTGGCTTGTAGACCTGCATCTTTCTTCAATCTTCATAAATGAGCTTTTGATCCTTAGATAGTCAAGAATCTTATTTGCACGAGATGAAAAGAATCCTCATACGAGTAAAATTAGTACAACTTCACCGCCTCGGAGGAGTTTTGACGGTTGCGTGACTGAGGTTTCAGACTCTGAGGCAACCACAATCGTGTGCCCGACGTCGCGGCCGTTGAAATCCCTACTGAGTAGCCGAGGGTGCATCGCGCCTCTTCCAGAAATCTCTGATTCTAGTGCGACCGCAAACAAGTCCGAACCTGCTGACTCGTCTGCAACCAGTGTCGAAACCATTTGCGAGCCACTATGAAGCGACATCACGTGGTGAAACCTTCGTTAGTTGGAAATAAGGTCTCAGTTTCGCGTTGTACAACAAAGAAACTTCTATCAGAGTCGTAATTCTTATTTGAAGAACCTCGTTATCAGAAGAATTTGAGTTTGACTTCACTTCTAGTACTTCTTCATAGAATCATTCTCCCTAGTAATGAAACAACAGGTTGTGAAGGAGGTACTCTTTCAACAGGTTCCGAACGCCGCCCGTCTGTAGTAGCGAACATGGTGTCTCACGTGCGTCTGGATTTCCTAGACGGCTAGGTACCGCATATTGGAGTGGGTCCCAGTAAGGCTGTTCGATTGAAGCGGCACTCGCCCGATTCTCTTTACTGCGTGTCAGAGGGTCCTTGGAGGGCCCGCGCGCTCCAATGCCGCCATTTCCTAATGGCCCTGTAGTTTCTCCAGCACGACTGGCGAGATCTCGCGACAGGTTTTAGAAGTAGTAGTTCTAGTTTACGTTTCATCGTCTAGAGTCACTGTTATGTCAAGTCCGTATCCTTGTGATGTGGTTGTGGCTCTCCTTGCAGCCCACATCTCAGGATACTCCACATGTACCACTTGACAATGACATGATGAAAAAAACTGGACCCCCTTAAGCATCAGCTCCTCCGATCTCAATATCGGAATAATTGGCAGTCACATCGCAAGCAATTGTGCTAGCTGCGTCGTCTTCTCCGATATTGAAATACTGTGGTCCTCCACCATTCGCGTCTGCCCCACCTGATGGAGGTGGAGCACGAAACGCTTCCGCTGACCCTCCGTTCACCAAAAACCCGCTTCCACCTCTACTGAGCGCGGATGCTGGTGCCGTCGAGCTGCTGCTTCCGCCTACATGGTAAGACCCGGTACTTGGAACCGTGCTCCCCCAGTAACCACTCAAGTCGTCCTGGTGACCATAACTGGCCGAACTAGAAGCGCTACTTGGACAAGCCGTTGATGTCACATCGCCTGTTAGGGCGTCGTTGCTATACAAGAACGGCCCACCACTCTGCTGGTACTGAATGTTTTAGAGCTAGCCCGATCGCATCGCTGAGACCATCCTTTTTCCAGTGCCTTCTTTTTCCAGTAGAAAAAGAGCCAGGGTAGATGGCGCTGAGGATGCTTCAGCGGTTCCCATAATTGTTCTGTGGCGGCACGTAGTGCTTCGGTGAGCTACGTGGCGATTCCGCAGGAGGGAACGCGTAAGACACATCAAAGCACAAGCCCTGCGCGTCCAAGGAACAAATATCACCCTGTGGTCAAAATTCGAATCTGATTCGCTAAGTTAGGTTAGGTTAGGTTCGCTAAGTTAAGTTAAGTATTTAGAAGTCATACATCGGTTTACAACATGACTAGTTTTCAAGGACACTGCTTTTACGGAAACTCGATTGCTCGACCCACAACCAAGAAGAATTTCCACATTTCTTTGCAATTCTTGCAACGCTTTGTTATACGTAAAGTTTGATCCTTTGATAGTACCATGTAAAGTTTGATCCTCTTGCAAGGCCGTACATCGACAGAAAAAGGGTTCTCAACCTCGTCTACCCCGATTGGCACTTGTGAATTTCGGGCCTCGTGCTCGACCTCCTTCGCTAGGTCCGCCCAAGTAGGAAGCTTCCCACACTGTACGAAGTTTGAGTCAATCATGTAGTATGTACAACCTTTTTGTTCGTTAATCATGTTTTCTTGTCCTGCTCATTACCTGTTGTTAACTTGAGTCAGTCGAGCATAACTTGTGGAAAGAACAAGAAGAACAGCTATAAATATCATTCAACCTATAATATATGGGTGGAGCCAACCTAACTAGGAAAAGTAAAAAGAAATGAATGTAGATAAGGGATAGAGTAGCGCACTCAACCTAATTATATAGATAAAAAACCTTATGAATTTGAAAATATCCGTAGAAGATCGGGTACCGAGACGTGTGGATCTTGTCTCTGCCGGAAGTCATCAACGAAGGGCGCCTCCATACCGGTGTCGGGATCGAAGAGCGCTGAGACGGCCGTACTGACAATATCCGACATCTTGTAGATCTAGAGTAGTTTCGCTTAATGTCGTTCAACTACTTGGCTCTTCTAGTTTCGCGTTCGCTGGAACTGTGCTGTCGCTTGTCCGCCTGCTGTTCGGCAGGAGAGGCGTTGTGGTTCTAGTACCAGCGTCAACCTACTGCGATCGCAAATAAAGGTGCTCAAGAACGGTTCTTACTGCTGGTACATTATTCTTGATGGTCGTTGTCATGCAGCGTGCACATCCGCACATCGAAGATGAATTCGTCTTGGTTTTGCTGCTAGTGGTGAGTGTCTGGGTCTGCGTGAGCGCAAGTGCTTAATACTTGCAGCGACTCATCTTGAGGCGTATTGATCGATCGCTGAGACGCAACTTACGCCAAGATCAACAACGTTCGCTCCTTTGCGCCTCTAACGGTTTTCTGTCCAGTCAATATTACCGCTCCAGTCTGCAACAGCACACAAGCTCTGCAGCAGCAAGCACACCCCTTCACGATTGCATCGTTGATGTAATACCAGGACCCTCTACATGGTATCAACGTCGCTTTGATAAATATAGTTACATTACATAATGGACAAAAAAACTTGTGTGTGGGCATTTAGAAGTATTAGACTTATAGATGATATTCGTAGAAAATACATTTATCTCTAGTGTAACGAGCGGGATGGTAAGTCTTATCGCTATGTTTCTTTGTATGGGACCTATGCGATAGTGCGAGGAGGAGCAAAAGCGGAGTTGTGGGTGTTGGATCATGAGTTAAGTGCGACGCATTACTCTTACTTTGGTGAAGAAGGTAGAACCGATACTGCTGCTCCTTCTAGTACCGATTGATCACGACACTTGTTCTGTCTCTCTGTTTTCTCTCACGACCACTCAGACACTGTTGATGGTGGCTACATACTCATACTAGCTCTGCTCGTACTCCTTCACATCACTATCAGTCACACAGATTGCTTACACCCTCAGTGCAGAAGATTACGGACCTCTTTCCCGTGATGTCAAAGAGCACCTTAGCTTCGCTTGATAAAATCGGTTGAAAGTTGCAGAGTTCTTGCATCAAGTGATTTAGAGTCTTGTAATGTTTGGTTGCTGCCAGTTGGAAAATGCAATAGATCATACCATCATACGTATTTATTTTCACATGGACATGATCATCATCAAGAACGAACAATATTTATTTATTAAAGTAACAATATTTCAAGACACCCTTTATTAGCCAAAGAGGTCTAGATCTATGTCGTTACTCTTTTCTTCTTTCTTTTTCGCTTCAGCCTCTTTGTCAGTGAGAATGATGCTTGGACCTGGAAAACCTCCGCTGCCATCGCCTCCAAGAAGATCGGGTGGTCCACTCTGCTTTATCCCTTGCGGCGCGCCAAAAAAGAGGTCTGCTCCACCACTTGCGGACGTCTTCTTAGAGCCTGTACTGGTCTAAGGAAAACAAGACCGAAAGCACTATGTCACAAATGTGGAAAACGAGTTTTACCAATTATACAAGCATGCTCAGCACAAATCTTCTACGAGAATCGCAGATACTTCTAAAATGGCAAAATCATTAAGTCTCTTTCAGTAGTTTCAGGAGTTCATAACATTGTTATTACTTCCCCCGCCACCAAGCAGGTCGTCTACAGTGTTATTAGCATTGGCGTTAGCATTGACTCCAGAAAAAGGGTCTCCTCCCGCACCACCAAAAGAAGTGCTTGAAGTGGCACTGCCAGAAAAGTCGCCAAAATCTGCGACGAACCCTGAAGAGGCTTCCCCTCCAAAGCCACCACTTGAAGCCGAGCCAGACCCACCAAAGTCGAATAACAGATCCGCTCCCCCCTGTGGTGCTGCGGCTGAAGCCGCGCCAAAGTCAGAGAAAGGAACCTCTCCTGCGGACCCACCTGAAATGGATGATCATTTTTAGGGTCAATATTTTTTGTTGTTGTTTTTATTCCAGGGAACAGAAACCCGGTACCGGTGGACATAAAAATATGTAAGTAGAGAATAAACCACTACAACTATGACTTCGTCATGCACACAAAAATTGGATTCAAACTTACCAGATAGTAGATCTGCGCTGCCGCCTCCCGACGAAAAGAAGTCGGCCCCTCCACTAGATGGCCCTCCACTAGATGGTCCCCCATCGAGAAGGTCTATTTCCCCACCCGACGAGGTTGCGAAGCTGAAATTTGTAAGTAAGATGCTAAATTTGAATTCCTGGTGAAAAAATTAACGATAATATGATCATGTCTAAGTACTTGATATTCCGGTGTTGTGCCACGACACGCAGCGAAGGACTATCAAGCAATCGTGCAGCGATTACGACACACAGTAAAGGACTATCAAACAATCGTGCAGCGATCACGACACACAGTAAAGGACTATCAAACAATCGTGCAGCGATTTACTTCTTTATATGTTTGAATGAAACAGAGATCACTAAAACCTGCCACTCCCGGTCGCGCCTCCGGATTGGAACGGTTGATCCCATGGTGAGGATGCTTTTTTCTTCGCTGGTGCCGCTATTGGCTCCGTTCCCGGAGCTCCTAGTCGTGGAATCGGAGCATCTCCGACTACACGCGGCGCTCATATTAGCCCTCGCCGCGATAATTCATCTTTTATTAAGCTCACAGGATAGTCTCCGAATCCAAGAAGGGAACTGAGACAAGAAGTCTCTAGTCCAGTGGAGAAGAATTATCAAGAGCCGTAATTCTAGCAGTGCAACCTTTTTAGTCGGACTTGTCTCCTCTAGGCCGCCAAGCAGGTCGACTGGTCCTCCTGCACCGGAATCAGCGTCGCCTCCAAAGTCCGCAAAAATTAGATGAAATCACCCTAATTTATCTTGAAACTCAGCTATCCTGAAGCTGCTTTCCCCTCATCTGTGGGACAGCTCCACCAAGATGCTTCTGGAGAGGGATTAGAAGAAGCCTTAAGAAAAAGTCGCCACTAGACTGTCCACCGCCACCTCCTTGCCTCTGGCGCATGCGCTCTAGATCCTCTTCACGCTCCTCCATTTGCTTCCGACGTTCGTGCTCTTCCGCAAGCTGGCCCGATCGTACCTACTGCAGATAGGTGACAACGATATTCAATGTGTTCTTCTTCATTCTAGATAATGATAAGATGAGTTCTATCTGGGGAAGACTTCAATCAGTGACAACAATCCAAATAAATCAAGACTGGTGCTGCAACTCATTGTGAACAATTCGGAGTCGTATAATAGTAAACACAACTCGTAGAAATTCTACAACTTTTTCGTAGGTCTACCTTCTGGAAACGCTCATCGAAGGCCTTCTCGAATCCTTTGTCGTTTCGGACAGAAACTTTGCCCAGTGAATGCTTTTGCTCCAATATCTTCACCCCATCTTTCGTCCGCAAGCTGACCCATCCATACACCGGTTGTATCTGATGTCATGGAGAACGACGTTAAAAAGATGTCATTCTTGGATGAAAGTGCTGGTGTACTTAAGAGAAGGATTTTGTTTTACTACAAAATCACAAGGTACGCAAACGAAACCGCAATGTGATCTGAGTGAACCAGCAGAAGTGAAGAGAAAATTTCAATTTGTACCATTCTTGCCCTTCGACCCACCAACTCTACGATGACAATCGACTCGCCATAGTTTAATTGGGCTACTTGTGGCGTCGTCGTGTCATATCCTTCCCTGACTAAGGCCCCACCTCGATGGCAAACTTTGTACTTAACCGGATTCTCCAATGTGGGAATTTGGTCGTCCACCATTTTCGCAACCTTTGATCATGGGTTCTTAGTGCAGTGATGGGTCACGACATCAATGCGAGTTCCAGTTTCTTGTTAAACTAGACATAATTTCTTTCTGTGTTCTTGTTGAGAAAAAGTTATAAAGTGTACCGCATTGTCAATCTTGTGGGCGATTTTGTGCCCAAGGTTGGACAGCTTATCCTTGATGATCGCCGCGTGTGTTAGGTTGTTCATTTTCGTTCGTTCCTCCTGCTTGTGTAGTAGCAGAACTAAAGTTCAAAGTTCTTGGTTGGGGTGTCAACTTTCGGCTGGTAGTGTTGTTTTTTCGACGAGCAGCAGTAGTATCGCTGAGCGACGCGGATGCGGGTTGGTGCTGGACTACCAGGATGGAGCAAAGAAAAGCTCGTTGCTAGAGGACGAGGAACTTCAACAGTAACGAAAAAAGTTTTTTCGTCGTCGGATATTTCGAGATTCGTCTAATATCCTCGCCGTACAACCGGTCGTTTATTCGCCTTGCATACGAACTTCCAAGGGTCGATTATAGCGCTCGTTCCGCATAGCCGTCGGTCAAAAAATAGTTCTCGTTCCTTTGGCGCCTTCACGCAGCAAGCATATACACTAGTCCGTCTTGTATATGGCGGCAAAGATTTCGCCTTTCCTGGTACCAGAGGCTCAACTTGGCGCAAGCATGGATACTGCACGGGAGGTTTTCTGTGACTGACCAGGTCGCCACCTTTACTAGGTGCTTCTTCTATCGACAAATTGTAATTGATAAGAGTCCTTGTTTAAAAACTGAAGATCGAATCGCAAAAAAGTTGCACCTTCTAATTTCTGTTCTAATGGCCAGACAAGACACTCAAAATTGCGATGAATCTGCTAGCTTTCAACAAAGAAACAAGGTTCTTCACTGGGTTCTTCAACCAGCATGCGGCCGTATTTCGAAACCAGAGTGTCGTGGGCTCAGATGACTTCAGACGCACGCTTCGCGCGCTTGAAAGGGTGAACCCAATCATGAAAACAACATGGCTGCTGGTGCACGAAGCTGACGGCGCGAACGCAATGGCGCATGCGCATGAAAGATGGAAAGTTTCAGTATGCTACTAGAAAAATAAAAGGCATGGCCATTGCATTTGATAGGAACAAATCTAGGAAGTTGCAACATAAACATCTTTGCGTGGAAGCTATGCATCTTTCTGTTCATCAAAATCATGTAAGGAGGTAAAATGTTAATGGACCAACATGATCCGCGCTTTTGTCATCGAAAAAAATCTTGAATGTGAATACCTACTGATTTATCAAGTAATAAACTACACATCGTTTTGACACGGATAGCGATAAGAAGTGACTAATTATATGCTGTATGAAATATGTAGTAATTGGAATGGGATATAGTACAAGGCGACTGGGGAAGAAACTACAACATACTTTCCAAAACGAATAAATATAGCATTCCCTGTACCAAGTTGTTGTTTAAACAATGTAGTTCTCTGTGCAACATCATCAGAAACTTCCACAAAAAACAATAAATTTCGAATTTCGACTGGAAGAACAATAAATTTTCTTAATATTAAGAGCAATAAAACTTTGCAAACACATCCCTTCGGAAACCTCAACCTCCAACACCCGAACCCAAAACCTCCAACCGAACCCAAAACCTCCGACACAAAAACAAACAAACCCCAAACCCCAAACCCCAAACCCATGAACCCATGAACCCATGAACCCATGAACCCATGAACCCACGAACCCACGAACCCACGAACCCACGAACCCACGAACCCA